>BSAI01000189.1:23117751-23156444 GCA_036245035.1 Adrianichthys oophorus | reverse complement strand
TACAGCCTGCTGTTCTCATTGCACATTTGGAAAGATGTGTTTATTGAATATCTGCGCTGAAATGAGGAGCCGTTTTTGAGGGAAGGGAGGGGGATGCTGCCTGGAGAAAGCCGCATCTTTTTAGAAAACACAATTATGAGTTTTAGAGGAGCAGATCAGATCAGGTACTGCAGACAGCGTAACTTGCACCAAGACCTTAATTGAATCACTCCTTAAAAAGATCAAAATGGTTTTAATTACAGCAACGCCTCAGGGAAATCCTTTAATGCTACTCGCCTGCATCTCAAAACACATTTAGCCCAAGTGAGGCATGTTTTTAGTGGAACGGAAAAGTGATGCACCACAGTGGGCTGTGAGAACAGGTTTTTGTCCAAATCAGAGCACCGCTCAGTCTAACATGACCCCCCCACAACCTCAAACAGCGGTTCAAATCTGCATGGCTTCAGCCACCATGTGGGCAAACACAGATTATCCCACTGCAGCAGATGCAGCGTAATAATGATAATAGTAGGTGTCTGGTTCCATCTTATGCTGGCACTTACAACCTCACTTACAGAGCAGCACAAAGTGAACTCATGCACAGACACATAAAGCCGCATGCACACAAAATAATCAATGTGCTTTCTTGCAAAGCTTATTTGTGAAAGAAAACTGAGCGGATAAATGTTCAAGTTACCGTTCCCATTTTGACTTTGTTTCTTTGAAACAAACAAACAACTTTTCCTCTTTGTTTAACAGCTTACGTGGCACTTACCGCCATTGCAGCAGAGATAGGTCGACCTGCGCTCTGTAGCCGTTATCATGACAATGCATCACGCCGCGTATCAAATAGTCCACTAGTTGTGAAAAAAATGATTTCAATAAAAAACGTAACAATATTTAATAGCTAACATTTGATACATTTTTTCTTTCTTTCTAAGGTGATGGTGGTAGAAGCATGATAATGCTTGACAACGTCTCCATTATCAGAAATTCATGGACTTTGCAGAAGCAACCATCTGACATGATCAGGCCTCGGGGTCATCCATTAATTACCAATAACAAACACCTCAATGAGCATTATCGCTTACATAATTGAGAATAACTATAGATTAAATATAAGATGAACACAATTTTTTAAGGGGTAATTTGTCTGAAATTAATCGGTCATGATTACCACGATAATTTGACACTCCTAATTCAAATCCTAAGCAATGTTTGTTTTTTATCATGTTAATCTCATATTTTATCATTAATGATTATATATTGTGTAGGGATAATCTCCGATGAAGTTTCTGTTATCATAAATTAATGGTTGACACAAACGCCTGATTATGCCGGATGGTTGCTTCCGCAAAGTCTATGAATTTCTGATAATAGTCACCTCATCAGGCATTATCCTGCTTCTACCACGCTCATTTAAGAAAGAAAAACATATTAAATTAATCATTAGTACTTTCATCTCATCATTTATCACAAAAAGTGAATTATTTTATGGTATATGTAGTGTGATACATTGTCATGGTAACGGCTACAGAGCCTGGACCGGCCTCGCTGTGCTGCAGCAGAGGAAATCGTCGAGACGTGCCCCCCCCCCTTCTATGGTGATATTCAATATTACTGATGCTACATCCTCACAACCAACATACAGCTTCCAGTTCATCAGCTGATTGAGTTAAAGTCAGGAAAACGAATGGAAACGTGGACAAGTGAAATGACAAAAAAGTCAAGAAAATGAACACAAACGTTGTGGGTTCCTGTTTTCTAGAAAAGCCTAAAATTTTGGAAAGTTTTATGAACACATGTCTAAAAGCTTAACATCTATATATATTCATTTTCCTCTAGTTTTTTTTAAGTCTCTCCTCCTTATTTCACTATAATTTGGCCGTCTTCCAGCCATCTGAGTCCAAACTTGATGTGGATCTGACAGCTTTTCTGTCAGCACTTGTGCTTTGTGGTATATCCACTGCAGAGGCTGAATAGATCGGCGGCGTGGATGCCAGCTCGCACTAAATGCAGAGCCACGAGCTGGGCAGCTGCCCGGGCAACGCTGGTTCGCTGACAAGAGGAAGGCCAGGACTAACGAGGATCTGGAGACCGGCCTCGACCACCCAAACGGACCCAAGCAGACAAAGACAACAAAGAAGCGCAGGAAAAAGCACATCCTTGAGAATGAAAAGCTAGTAGGATTTTTTTGATAAAACCCACCTGACTTTAGAAAACATGGAAATCTGAGTGCTGGGAATGAAAAGTGCCATTCTTCGGTGAGAAAAGAAATGTCAGATGACTTCCGTGACAGGTTTTAATGAATGTCGAGAATTGACTAGATTGAAAATTGATTGATTAATGATGTCGGTTCTTCTAAAGACAGCACAAAGCGCCGCAGCCAAATCCTCCTCTGCCGTCTGTTTGGTCTGGAATTGCTGATGGAAGCGCGGCACGAGCGACAGACGACTCAAATATCCAAGTGATGTTGACTGATACGAGTCAAAGTCAGCTTCCAAATTTAGGTGAGAAGATGACAGAGCAAATGACCAAGTTCTCCAAACTCCATGAGCTTCTGTTGTGAGGAAAAATCTGTCCGACGTGATATTCTCCTCATTTTAAAAAAAGAGATTCAGAGCTGGGCTCCTAACCCCACTTCAGTCAATAAAAGCAGGAAATGTTTCTTATTTGGAATATTATGAAGGAAAAAATACCCAAATGGCTTCTCTACATATTAAAAAAGGTTCCTGATTTTTTTTATCCATAAACTTTAAACTCACTGAACATAAAATCTGGAAAAGACTTTTCGTTGTGTTGCTGAAGTTTAATAAACATTAGAAAAAGGTCCAACTATTTATAAATAGCTATGAAGTAAATTTCAAGTAAGTAGTAAAGTAAACTAACTCACACTTTATTCAGCTCATTCACAAACAGTTGTAGGACGGTACATATCACTAGACACAGAGTGCAGAAAAATCAATTGCAGGTCAGTAAGCACGACCAGAATTAAAGCGCATCAGATTATTAGGTGGATTTTTTTATTTTTGAACAAATTCAACTATTTTAAAATGCACTTTATAGTTTGAAACATACAGTAACGGTGACTTAATTAGCTCTTATTTAATCTTTCAATTTTAATTTTAATTTTCGTGTTGAGATGCACCACGAACAGTAAACGGCTTTTTGAAGTCACTGCTGACATCGCACTACTTACTACTACATTTGTTGCATTGAGATGGTTCTTTGTGACACAGGATGTCTTTTATTTTGAAAGGAAGTCATGTGTACATTTTTAAAAGTTATACACGAGTTCATATTTTTAAAAAAGACTGTTTTATCTTTATGTTTTACTTAAAAAACAACAGCTCATTTATATTTATAATAATAATAACATGAATACTAATCAGCGTTTTATTGTTCTAAAAGGTGAAGTCAGACTTTGTAGCTCCTGCTGGGATGTAGTTAGTGAGAAATCAGCCTGAACGGCTCTTTATGACCCCTGTCCTAACAGCAGATTCTTTAGTGTTCCACAAATTAAAAAAACAAATATTTACCATGTTGATCAAACATTGAGAACTTGGGGATCTTTTTTTTTTTTTTTTAAAAACTGATTTTTCAAACCAGCTAGTTTTCAGTTCATGTTCAAATGTATCACTTTTTTGAACTTTTATTAAAACTTTTTGACATCACTGCCAAATCCATGTCCATTTGATTCAGAAGTCCATATTGATTCATTTAAAAAAATTTATTCACTAAAATTTGCAAACCAGTTATTTTGTCTGGTTATGAGAGAGTTTTTACAAAAGTGATTCAAACTAAACAAGAGTGAAACTTTCATCACTAATGTTAACATTATCTTACATAAAAAATAACAAAAACTTTTGTTTTTAATCTAACAAAATAAAAGAAATTACCTTAAAGAAAATTCTATTAATTTCTGAATCCATGTTGAATTTTTGACTGAGTGGATTACAGCTCAAGACCGTTTTAATGTTAGACAGTATTTTCACTGACCGGTCTGTACGAGACTGAGGTGGCATTTCCTTTTTTTTAGCTTCTGATTTCAAGAAAGTCTGTTTCTCAAATTAAAACGCTCTATCTTTAATAAAGTTTAAAAAGACAATTTGAAGATGTCTGTAGATATTTAAATATAATGAGGATTCAATTAAATAAAGTTGTGGGTTTGTAAGAAGAAAGCAAACGAGTCTTAGATGGATTCAGAAATTTTCAAAAATAAAGATTCCTTCAGAATCAGACAATAAACAAAAAATAATAATGTGGAATATCGTATGCATTATTTTATTTTATTTTTTTTGCACATACTTATGATAGGTAATGTTGTGGTACGGTGTCCCTTATGCCGCACTCTTGTCATTAGTAAGGTGCGAGTATTGGCCACTTACTGACCACAGTAACGAAATAAAACATATACAAATGTCTGATGGTGATTTAACTTGTTTTATTCATTTTGTTTCTTAACTCTGTTCCGATTTCTAATTAAGGCTTAAAAAACACACAATCAGTGGAGCGAGACAAGACCAGCAGCCTCCTGCTCCAAACTGAATTCTGTCTCAAGGCTCTCTTGTTTTTACTAAGTAAAGCCTTAAGAGTCAATTATTTCTCCGAGTCCTTAGAAACAGTTATTCTTAGAAACAAACAGAAGCAGGTAAAGAAACAACACCTGATCAAAGTTCTCCTAAAGTGATGGAGAGACGAGCCCAGGAGAGCTCGGTGCTGATTAAGCCACCTCCTCCTGCTGGGAGTGAACTCCCTGCAGTCTATGACGGCCTCCTCTGAGGAGACGCCAAGTAAAAACCATCACGCCATCATTGGGAGGTTTGCACAGGCGAGCCGTTTGCATGGAATCTCACATTCAAAACATCATTTCAAAGAGTGGTGTCTTTTCCAGATGAGATAATTCATTTAGGGTGAAAAGCGAGGATTCAGCCGCTCGTGGCTTCATGCCAAAACATTTGTTTCCGCTGTGGCACGTACACGGAAAGAGCAACCATTTATGCAAACCAAATTATTTACATTGTGTGGCTCCCTTTCTTTCACTTTCACGTGCCCGCCGAGAGCACGAGTGACCTTGTTCACTCTAATGGAAACCTTTCATTTCAAGCGCTGAGGTCAATATACAGCCATCCTTGTGGAGTAGCCCTCAAAAGCCAGTTTTCACAGCGGCCAACAACCGTGTTTACCCCCTCACAAAGCCTTGATACGGCTCCATCGCTGCCATTAGCATACAAACACCAGATTGTAATTCCCTGAAGGTAATGGACTGCTGTCCATAATGGACCAATTACCCAGCAGCCACATGCTAACTGGTGGCAGAACGGCCCTCAAAACACATCCCGGTGAACTTTCCTCACTCGCTAAGATGCAGAATAACTCCTCAAGCTCGGTGAATGACCACAGCAGACGACGACAAACCCAAATTCTACCAAAAAGATCTCACAAAGAAAGCAAAGAAGTCGCAGATGTTCTCACATCTTTATGGAAACCAACGTTTGAGCTTAAATATACGTAAAAATCCAAAAAACAGCAGATCATTCCTGATGTTTCTAAGGGTGTCCAAGACCAGAACGGATGGACGAACTTCATCAGGGATACAAATCCACATTGGATCAGAAAAACTGAAGCCTTTTTCTACTTCGTCATTTTTGGATTAGCTGAGGTTTTTTGTACAACATTGTATTGAGTGATAAGTGATATTACAAGACTAAAGTCGAAGAGAACTTACAGTCCAGCAAAGTGAACGCCATGTCCAGCAGGAGAACAACTTCAAATCAATTTGGTCAAACTGTCTTAGATTTGAACAGGTAAGCTGAATGTTCAATGATAAATTTAGCTCCTTTGTTTGATTTTGGGTTTATTTAAGTTTTATTCATTGATGAGTGGCTAGCAGGATCTCTGCAGAGTCCGTTGCTGAAGCTGTCGACATCCCTGAAGCCGTCCACTTCCAATCCTTTCTTCCTCCACAAAAGACTAAATCTGCTCCAAGTCTGTGTGATGCTTCCATCTGAAAAGGCCCAGTTTTTGGCATGTTCCTTTCAATGATCTTGTGCTGATAATAATTTGATTTGGAGTCACCAAAAGGGTCTGAATTCCTTTGTTTTGAAACATCCAGAAATGATGTTTCTGCACGGCTTAGATAAACTGACAACAGTAATTAATTTTTTACTTTTTTCTTGTAAAAGTATGACTTTCTCAAAAATGTCTTTTTTCAAATACATTTACAAGTTTTAAAGTCGTAAATTTACGACATTTACAGTAATACATTTACAACTTTAAAACACATACATTTACGTGAAAGAAAGCCAGAAATTTAGCCTATGATTTATAGTCGTAAATACGACTTTTTTCTCATAATTGAACAGAAATTCCTGTAAATTATTTTAAAACACAATGAGTTTCTGCTCAAATGTATTTATTTATTTTTTGCTATTTTATATTATCTTTTAAACATTCTGTAAAATAGGAAACTATTTAATTTGATCTTGTTTAAAAACAGACTCCAATTTTACTTTATTTCAAAAACTTCTCGTATATATTTCGAGAAACAAAGTAAACTTAATTTCAACTCTTAGAATACGAAGGGTTTCTGCTCTAATTTATGGTTTTTATATTTTTTTTCTCCTAAATATTCAGTGAAATTAAGTAAAATTAATTTGAACTTGTTTAAATAATGACTGCTTTTGCTATTCTCTTTCTTTTTTGCCTTTACTGTTGTTTCTGGAAATAAACTTTGTGTGATCTATTTTTTTACGAAGATCCCAGTTTGAATGACAGGTATTATATTAAAAACTATGTCCACACAAATATTGTAGCTGTCAAAAGTGACAGAAAATGTATTTTTGGATGGTGTTAACTTTGCCTTTAAGTGTTGCATTGAAAAACTAGAAACAGAAAATAAAAGCAAAAGTAAAGCAAAGATGAGCTCACCTTGTTGCCTCCGTCATGCATGGCCCAACCTGCGCGCTTCACCCCAAAAGCCGCGAGGGAGTCGGAGGCATCCAGGCAGGTCACAGGATGACCGTAGACCGAGTGGAGGAGTAGTAGCTCCTCCTCTTCTCCAGGTGCCAACAGGTGCACATACTCCCCAGCAGCTAAAGTCACCAGCGGACGTTCACCCACCCGGCCTGGGACTATAATCAGGGTTTGCACCTGGAACACAAGACAAATTCTATGTCAATGTTCTACATTATACTCATTTGAACCAGTTTGTTTTTGATTAATTAATATCTAAATCATTTTAGCTGCTGATTTGTTTGTTTTGGTGAATTCAATATAAAGGAGCAAGTTGAGACAGAAAAGCTGCCTAGCTCACAGGTTTGGGCAGCTTGGCCTGGCAGAGCGTCCTCCAGTAGCCACAGTCATTGGCGCCATCGAGTCGAACGTGTGAATCTGCGGCAGAAACCAGGACGGGGGTGTCCGGGCTCAGAGCCAGAGCCTGGATGGTCCCTGGAAGCTGGTAGTGGTGGATCGGTTCTCCACCTGTCTCAGTGCTCCACAGGTCTATACAGCCTGGGTGGATTTTACACACGCTGAATAACAAAGTGAAGAATAACTGTGGATCACCATGACATTTTTTTTTAAATCACAATGCACTCACCATCCTCGTACGCAGCAGCAGCCACTGTGGCGTTCACCTGGACGCGGCTGACATGTGGTCGAGGGCTGGTGTGCGACGACAGGCTGTTGGCCTTCAGGAACGAGGCGCTGGCGTCCCAGTGCAGCGTGTCCCACAACCTCACATCACCAGACGTGTAACTGAGAAAGAAACAAGCCCAGATGGTGCTTCAGACAATCGCTAGGACCAATAAATCTACTCTAAAAAAAAATGTAAAAATGTTGGGAAAAAAACAGATTTGATGATTAATATTTCTTTAGATGAAAATATAACAAAATAAGCAATGAAAACAATCATATTTAATTTTTTTATTTTTAAAAAATTTTTTTAGAATCATAGAACCTTTATTTTTTATTATCATACGGTGGAGATCCTTTCAAGGGTCCTTTGGCTTTGGTCTAACACTCTCAAACTTTAAACTGGTGACAACTCATTAATAATATTGTAAAGAGTGTTCTGTCTGTGTGCAATATTTGTTTGGGGATCTGAATCAGGCTTAAATGTTTCCAATTTCCTTGCAATTTCTTTCAGCGCGTTTTTTAATCTACCCTTGTTACGTTGCTGTTTGCATATGTAGTAACACCACCCCTACACTAGGTGGTAGTATGTCTGTTTTAAATAATTTTTTAAAAAACGTTTTAACTCGACAGCTGATGAAGAAGGGGTTTGCTAATGCTAATGTTGGCAAGCTAAAATAGACGTAACACAAGTAAACAAAACAAAAAATAGAAATGTTTGCACAAAAATAGTCTATTAAAAATCGTTTGATTTTCTTTTTTGGGATGTTAAAACAAAGTTTTTCAGGATTTTACATGGTGGGACTGTTAGACACTAACTCAGGTTAGTTTTCTCAGAAGATTGCACTAAATGTAGTGTTTTCAACCGTTCTTTGGTATCAATTACAACAAATTCCTTTTAAATAAAAAAAGTTTACATTTATTTGCACGTTCTGAGGGTTGTGCTTCTGAAATAAAGCCAGCAATCCTAAATGAGACTCTGCAATGATTTAAAATGTTTGTTATGTAATTTTGAACATTTTCAAAAACAAATTTTTTAAACAAAAAATCTTTTAATGAACAGTTTGTTTTGTTGTAAGCATTTCAAACTGTAGTTGGTTTAGTTTTTTGCTGAATCAAAACGTGCAAAAATAAGAAACTGATTAACCTAAAAATACTCAAAACTATTTATCATTAATTCAACACAAAAATGAGAATTGAACTGTTTGGATTCTTGAATTATGCTTGACTTTATTGTCATTCCTTAAAAAAACTTAGTTCAGGGTCATCGAAACTAAATATTATAAAAGATATTGTTTGATTTAAAATAAATTGAACATTTTCTTGAAAGGTTTTCGTCAAATTGTGGTGAGAGGTCAATTAGATCAATGAAAACTAAATTGAGAACAGTTTAAGACAGGTTTAAGACACAGTGTTGACTATTCTTGAAATAATCTTTTGTTCCACAATTTTATTTAACGTTTTCAAAATCCAAAAGATAGAAACATTTCCTGAAGCGACTAGATCTGTAGCTCATCCTGTGAATATTGTGTATATGTTTTCCCTGTGTACAGCACTTTGGGCTTCCTTGGCTGGTGGTGGAAGGTACTCAATAAATAAATAAATGAAATGAAATGAAAAGACATCAAAGTGCCATGTTACAGAGAATCTCTAAACATTGGAAGCTTTTGCAATGGAAATGCAATTTACTGTTGTGAAATTATAAAACGGTCCATCCACATTAAATGCAAAGACCTCACAACAACACCTTTATAATAAGAACTTTGTTCTGACCCCCAAATGTTGCTATTCAGCTCTCAAAAGCCCCCAGAGAGAGAAGAATACAAACTCTGATAAAAGGAATAAACAAGTGAGATATATGTAAATAAGGAATATAAAAACTGAAAAACTCTCACTTGGCATCTCAGATCAAAGCTGCACACAAACAGAGTGAAGAGTTTTCTGCAGGCAGTCGTGTCAGAGTAGAGAAAAGCTAGTGTGAAGGCTTCGTACAGACCTCTGCAGTTCTGTTCTTTCTGTCACTGTGTGACTAGGAGTCGTCGGGTTAATTAAACTCCTTATCCAGTTCCCTTTTAAATGACAAATCCCATTGCACCCCTTTTCTAATGAGATTTTTCACGACCCAACTGAATAGCTTTGGATCACTCTTAACTATCATTGATTCTTAAGCAGATAAACAAATTCGAGTGCTCTCACTTAGCAGAATGAGTCTTTAAATACCAATAATGAGAAAAATATTGATGCCGCAAATTTGTCCAAACAAAAAAAATGAAGCTGTAATAGTGTAATTGTAGGCATGGAGTAACTTTTAAAAACCCACTCTGAGGAAAAAAATTGTTTTTGGTGTTTTTAACATCTTATGGCATTTTTCTGATGGAGGACATGTATGCAGAAAATGTAGCTCAAAATTGCATTTCTGAGTTTCTTTATTCAAATTGTTGTAAATCAGAAGCAGACACAAAAATGAGTTGGAAAAAGCTTGTAGCAGTGATGTAGAAGCTACAATGAGCAGGCCACAAGCTCTCTGCTCTGATTCATTCTGATGCTTCCACTTGCAGACGAACAGAACCATGTAAATCTTTGTTTTCCTCGTCTGAGCTGGAATCTGGCTCCAAACTGCACAGCTGGATAGTACCAATATTGCTCGCCATTTTTGTTGCACTGCTAATGTTAGGTTGGGGGTGTAAGGGACTGTAAGCTAGCGTGTAAACAGAGAGCTCTCAGTTATGTGTGACGGGAATGGGGGGCAGAGTTGCTTCGCACCAACAATCTTGGCTACAACTTGGAGGTGAATTTCTAATGCACTACTGCCTCTCTGCAGAAACTATGTCCTAGAAAACGATAGTTGTTTTAATTTCAACTAAAAACAGCATAATCATAATTAAAATACCACTGGAAACGCTTTGAAAATAGATCAAAAGATGATCGGAGTGGGACTTTAACATACAAAGACTGTTTTGGTACTTTGTGTCACTAGTTGTCTAACCATCATCCAAACACACAATCTTCTCCACAGAGAAACACAAGGACTCATGGGAATTTAATCACAGCCTTCCCTGGAGACGATGCACAACTCCACAAGGACTCTTTTATTGAGCCCCTGAGCTGCTCACAATTTTTCACTGTCTCTGCAACAGCTTCAGATGCTGTAGATGCTGTTCATGTCTTTCACAAACAAACCGTGCTAAGTGACCAACTGATAAAATGTCTGGAAGACAAATACTTTCAAAATAAAGTATGGCTAAAAATGTCTTTAGGTTATTATTGTTGCACCTGGGTAAAACTCTTAAAAGTGCATAGGATGAAAAAAAAAAAAAACACTGATAAAGTCCAATGGAAGCCCTTTTCCCAGGAGATTTTTGTTTGCTCTAGTTTATCTTAAAGTATGAAATATTTGGCCAGAATAAACTTTTTGTTCCCCCTCAAACAAAAACAAAGAACTTTTTGTTTTGGTTGCAAAGTGTGAACAAACCTGCAGATATCATAATGTGAATTATATTAATTTAAAATAACCTTCAGCGTGACACTGTGAACATTTACAAACATTTTCATTTAAATCCAAAAACATTATATATTTTTTCCAATTCTAAAACATCCCAAAAAAACAACAAATAATATATGTTAGCACTGACTTGCTGCCACCTAAAGAGGCTTAGCTTAGCTTTTTTTTGTTTTTGGAAACTATGTTTGAACTGGAGGTAGATCACCTAAGAACAAATCTAAGGTTTATGTTAACACGTGTCAGGTTTTTTGACTGAACCTGAGGAGACTCACCCAGCCAAGACGTAGTTGTCACAGGAGCTGACGTCACACAACACCTTCCCCAACTCGAACTGCAGCTGGATGCTGGATCCCACTCGATTCTGAACAGAAAACACGAATAAAACGCTAAAGTTATGGTACAATCTACTGAAGACCCACTTGGATCCTCCTTTGATCTATTTTCAACGTGTTCCCAGTGGTCCTTTAATTATGATGCTGTTTTTAGCAAAAATAAAATAAAAACTGTGTCATTTTCTAGAACATAGTTTCTGCAGAGCAGCAGGAGTTCAGTCGACATTCACGTCTGAGTTGTGGGTGGGACTGTTGGCAAGGAGCAACCCAACCCCCCCTTCCCCATTGTTAAAAGCTTGAAGCAGGTGAGGCTTGTGGCCCGCCCAGAGTATTTTCTTCATCACAAATAAGCTCCTTTTCAAATGACATTTCTGCATCTGTAAGTGATTCACAACAATTTGAATAAACTAAGAAATGCAATTTTTAGCTTAATTTTCTTTATATATGTCCTCCATCATCAGAAAACATCTAAGGAACATGTAAAAAAAATCCTTAGAGTGGATCTTTCACCATAAAATGTGAGAAAATGAAACTTAAATTTCATGTATTTACTACATTCTTTGGATAAAAGCCTCAGGAAAACATTTTCACAGGGTCGAGTGAAACGTCTCATGCTTTTAACTTCTCAGCTGTATCAGCAGCTCAGGCCCACCTTCCAGTTGGAGCGCACGGCTTTGGCAGAGCCCCTGCAATCGCGCAGGGTGCTCTTCCAGCACGGGGAGTCGGACACGCTGGCATGCGGATGGTATCCCTCCCTGGTGCACATCCTGAACCACAGGACCCCGTCCTCTGCAAGGACTCTCCACGCCCTGCTCACCTGGGAGGAGATGAGACATGAGGACTGCAGCTTGAGTCAGCATACATTAGCAGCTTGCATCACTCACTTGGGTTTAACAAGCACGGCTGACAGCCAAATGGACTCAGTGTTCTGCAAACCTGATGCACAAAATGTAATTTACTAATCTGAGCTGAATGAAGTCGCATCAGATGCTGCGGTAGGCAGTGAGGCATGTTAAGGTGCAGTTCAGCTTTTTATGGACACAATAGCTTGTTCACTTTACCTTTAAAAATGAAAATTTTTTTTTACACATGAACTGTGCGATTGCATAAATACATTTTATTGTAGCAAAAAAAATTGATTAAAATGTTCAAGATGGGCTGTTATATTATTTTTTTATTTTTAAATATACATTTTTTTAATCAACAATCTCCTAAAAAAAACGGATTCTTTATGAACATTGGAGTTTAATTTTTTACTGACTTTTACACTTGAACCCAAACAAAAACATTAAATCTTTAAATACATATATATACCTATAAAAAGGGGAAAAAAAACTAACTTGATAAGCATTAATTCCATTTCTAAAAAACATATAAATTAGGTTTTTATAGTCATCCTTCTTAAAACTGATACTGGGCTTATAATGATAGAATGTCAGCATTTTTGCAGAATTTAAGGGTTTTAGTAAATAATTTTGGGTGCAAAATTCAAACACAGTTGAAGCGCAATTAACATCAGCAGCTTTTAAAGGATTAGCATCTTCTTATTATAACAGCATGCTCGCACATGCATTTGCATTTCTAGATTTATTTGAGAGGTGAAAGAGAACTGGGCCGTTGAAAAAAGATGGATCTGATCCACCGTTCTTACAAAACCTAGAATGTAACTGAAAACGTAAAAATACTCAGAAAATCTGCTTAAGGCAGAAACTTTACCACTCAATATTTGATATATATTTGATATTTGATGCTTAGCTGCACAAGTGGCTAAAAATAAAGAACATATATTGCAACATTACTAAGTAGCAAAACCAGCTTATAAATTAGGATTTAAGAAGTGCATCTTGAATATATTTCAAATTATAAAATAAACCTTTTTTTTTTACAAAACATTTTAAATATACAACAGTTTGATAAAGCAGCTTTACTCTTGCTCTGTTCAAAGAAAAGACCCAAACTTAATAAGAAACAGAATCTCGATAGAATCTCAATAATGATGCTGTGAAATGCATGGATTTTTTATTGTTGTTTTACAGCTCTAATTTCTCAACTTGAGAGAAAAGCACTCACCGAAGCTCACTCAAGGGGACTGGAATCTCAGCCTCTCTCATCCTTCCTTTGTGGCTTTTTGGTTTTGAAGAAAAATGTTCACGGTTTGAAATCATTTGTACATTTGGTTCTGCCATTTATGTTTAGATTTTTAACATGTCAGATAACTGGGCAAAATTATGCTAAAAGATTTACTCTACTGTCAAAGTGGTTTATTATGAGAATAAGCTTAACGCACATGTTTGACTACACAATAGTTTCTAGTTGTTGTTCAGAGGAAAAGTTCTTAAAGTAGAAAATTGCACTTACATGTGTAGTTTTGAAAAAAAAAATTGGATTATAAACATCCACGATAGCCATGTTTGACTTTATTGCATTTTTAATCAAGTAAATCTGCAGGAGAATCTTACTTGACACATTTTGGCAATTGTTTTATTTTGAAAGGAACTTGTATGTACTTTAGCCATATGTATAATAGTAGGTTAAACTGTAATAAATAGAATAATACAACACTTCTAAATAATATTTTAAATACATAAAAGTTATCTTCTACAAACGAGTGAATTAATGGACACCAAAACATAAATAGTGTATTTTACTAAAAGGTTAAGTGGGACTTTGCGGTTCTTGCTGGGTTTTGGTTCAAATGGCTCTTTCAGTGTCAAAGATTGCAGACTCTGGTTTAAACAAACTGAATTTCAATTTGTAAATATTGCAAAAATCTTTCCTATTGTATTTTGATGTGTTTTAAAAAAAAAAAAAGAAAAAACATTGTGCAGTTTTCTCAGAACAAAGATAGTTCCCTAAAAGCTGCGTAAAAAATAAAATTTCTTTCATGTGAGGATCCACAATGTTATCTTATTTTTGAGTTAACTCAGGTAACTTGTAACATGTCTAATGAAAAAATGAATTAAACTTTAAAGTTTTTGCCAGTCTTGTATTCAAGTCATTTTATGCATGTCTTGCTGTCTTTTTGGGGTGATGAATGGGAGTTGGTGTCCTTGATCTATTTCTTCTCCACCAAAAGCTCACCTGGGCACACCTTCCGAGCTCAGCACAGGTGAGGTATTGGAAAATCTTCAAGGCTAACTCGTATGGAAGCTCAACATCAAAGAAGGGAACATCATTGACTTCATTCTGCAAAAGAACAAATTAAATTGAATATGATGTCTTCTTTAACCACTTGGGTAATATATGTTTCATCTCCTACCAAATCCTCAATGAGTTGGTTCACCAGCTCCTCTTCCCTCCTCCCTTTAGGCTGCTTCTCCTGCTGCAGAGACACGCGGCATGCTTCGGTCATGTTGTGATACTGCCTCTTTCTCCTGGTTCTCTCCTTATGGATCGTGTCCAGCAGGGGACTGGTTCTTCCATCCAGCAAACTACGAGCAATAGACACATATTCGGGCTGGTCCTCTGTTTCTGCTGTTTCGCCGCGTTCCTCTCTGTCGAAACATTTGTTGTCCTTAGAACAAGTGAAGTGTTGGTGCTTTTGAGCATCTCCACCGCTTAAGTGGTGAGAAACATCCCCGGAGGAGGAGGAGGAAGGAGCGCGACCGAGGCGCTGCTCCTCTTTTTTATGGCTTAACTCTTTTTTCCAACGCTCCCTGAACGTAGCAAGCTCATTTTCTGCCATGTCATCGTCAACAAATCGTGACTTCGGGTTTTTTACAGGAATTAAACATAAAGGGTTCGAATAAAATACAAAAACCTGCTACAAAAGTTAGAATTGCTGCTGCGTTAGCAACGAAAACAAAACAATCCTTCGAGATAAACAGTCCGAGAAGGAACAAGGACCAACGATACTTTAGTTCCGCTGGTTCCTCGATGTTGTTGTGTAACCTTAAACTCCAATATCACTATTACATTTCAGCTTTTTATTGTGATAACAATATAAATGCAAAACATACACTAGATTTTTTTTTTTACTTTATGAAGTTGACGGAAAAGTAATCTTTGTTTTTTTCTAACAATCTAGTGGAGAAGAACACGCTGTCCCGACCCACTCTACAAAAAAGAAACTACCATCGCAGCTCTCTGCGGGAAAAGATGATGTAAACCTTAAACCATGTGACGACGTAATGAATATTGGAGTAGATAAAAGTGGAGGGGGGCGCAAATAGGGACGGTTTGATGTGAGAATTAGAGGAGGGTCATTTTCTTCCTGAAGACTTTAAAGAGGTGGGGGCCCGGCTGCGGTGGCAGAAAAGATGTGCTGGCTGCAGGTGGATCAGCCCTTTCTGCGGCCAGGTGAGTCCAGCTGCGGCGCGCGCGCGCCCTCGCCCTGCTCGGTGGCTCAGCTGCTCGCCGCGCGCCTGCGGAGGATCGGGGACCAGCTGGAGAAGAGCTGGACCCCCAGGGAGGGGCCCGTCGGCCCGGGCTGCAGGAGCGGAGAGCAGGCGGTGTGGAGCGGGAGAAGCTGCTTCTTCGTCGTCTGCTGGGGGGGCTTCCTGCGCATCGCTGTGCGCCTCACGGTGCTCGTGCTTTTCGGCGCGAGACCACACCTGTAGGGCGCGAGGCTCCAAAAGCAGGTGAAGGATTTGTGCTTTTTTGAGAAAATTTTAAATGTTGTGAGGTTATGACAATGCATACATTAAAATATCTTCTATTATCAAGTAGACAAGCGAATACGCCTTTAAGTAATGAAAATATAAGAATAAGTCTATAAATTAAGGTTCATTTTTTCAGTGAAGTTGGCGTATTTGTTGACGTTTAGATATCACGTTATGGTTTGGTGTTTTTAAGACTGATCTAACAGCCGCGCGCTCTTTGTAGGATCATGCCACGCGCTCGCATCTTTTGCACTGACAGGAGAGCACGCGCTCTCTGAACCGGCTGTTGCGCTCACGGAGGAGGGGGTAAAAAAAGAGCCTGAATTGTGGACCCCGTCAGGAGCTCAGAGGTGATGGAGATCGCAGAGGAGTTTGACAGGAGCTGACGAAGCTTCTGCTGCTGCAGTGGGTCCCTGCAGCCCCCGCGCGGCCGCGGCTCCACCATTCTGTCATCGCTTTTTACCAAACGGTGATGTAATCCTCCCCTGGTAGAGCGCAGGGGAAAGCTAACTAATGCTGTGCGCCCTTCAGCTGCTTTCATCTTCCAACACAGCTGGACTCACGTGAAAACACCCGCGTCGAATTTAATGCAGCTGTTTTTGTTTTTATTAAATGCACTGAAATGATAAGCTTCGAAATGCAATCGACTGTTTTCATATAAATAAGTTATGTTTGTGTAAACATGAAAATAATATTGGTGTTTTGTTTTTTTTTTTTTTACTGTTTTGACACAAATGTTCTAAACTAATCTGAAACAAACCAGGCAAACGTTTCTATGCAGATGGAAGTTGGGGCATTTAAAAGTGCAAAATCAAGCACTAAATAAAGTTTTTGTCTTTTTTCTATTTTAAGACAGGATTCTTTCAGGTGCATGAACATTTTGTATATTTAAGCTTTAAAAGTTTTCCTTATCTAAATTTGTAAATCATTGTTTGCCTTTTGAATAATACTGAAGATTTTTTTGGGGGGGTGGGGGTGGGGGGGTGTTTAAAAACAAGGTAGCGCTGTTGCCTTTTAAAATATGCTATCTAACACTTGACATTAAAAATGTGTTTTTTTCATTTACAATATTTTTATCAACTACACTTTGATTATTTGTAACTTAGTAAAAGTGGTAAATAATTGAAATAGTAATTTGGGGTTTTATAATTATGTGGGTTTTTTCTTACATTTAAGCTAAGATACTGGAAAAAGTTTTATAAATGACCCTGGGTGGGTGGGTAGGAGGAGAGCGCAAAAAAACAAAACAAGAATCAATGCAGAAATGCAAATCGAAGAACATCGTTTCAGGTTATGGGACAAACAATAAAAAAGTTGCACAGTCTCGCCTCAAACTGGGATAGCAGGTTTAAAAATTTATTTGTGCTTATTAGCTGTTTGGCAGTGTTATGTGGCTGTTTTTAATAGACATGCTGGATTGGTGGATAAGCTGTGTTTTCTTACAAAAAAATGAATTTTAATGATGTTTATAAAGTCTGTTTTTTTTGTCTAAAATATTTCCTATGAATTTTTAAGCAGTCGTGAAAATAAAATCTTTTATTGGATTCTCCGGCTTTTATTTACTGAACAATCACCGCCTTTACTTGTGTCACTGAAGATCTTTACAGAGCAGTAAACCTTTTCAACAGAGCTCAAAAATAACAATGACTCCGGAAAGTTTTAGATTAAAAATAATTTAAAGTTATCTGTGGAAATATAACAAAATCATTAAAGAATATAAACATAACAGGTACAATTCACAATAAAAAAGTAAACAGACTAGAATAAAAGAGCAGCATTTTCCAAATTAAACTGAACATCATATGGCTTGATTTGTGTACGAGACGGGTGAAGGGGTTTTGTCGTCTTAAAAACCATTAAAAATTAAGTTTTTAACACGTTCTTGTAGTAATTCCTAAAGATGGAGTACATTTACGCATTTAAGCACAAGGACATTAAAGAAAATTAAGCTAAAAGTTGCATTTCTGAGTATTTCTTTATTCAAATTGTGGTAATTTAGGAGCAAATGAAAAAAGCTCTTTGATAAAGAGCTTATTTATGACAGAAAATATGTTGGGCGCGCCACAAGCGCCCTGCTCTGCTCCATTCTGATGCATCCACTTATAGACAAATCCATGAACGTCTTTGTTGATTTTGGCTAAAAACGGCACAACTATAATTAAAAGACGACTGGAAAGGCTTTTACAAAAAGATGATTGGAGTGGGTCTTTAAACCAAATGGCATTTTGTTTCTTTTTAAATCCTCGAGCACCTCAGTAGATCTGGAAGTGTGCTGAGGTGGTTCCGTCTTTCCAGCAGCGCTGCGTCTCGATGACGTTGGAACGGCACAGAGGACACGTTCTCTCCCGCTCAAACCATAAACACAGGCACTCCTCACAGAACACGTGCTGCAGGACAAAACATTTTACATTATCAACACAAAGGAGCAGCCATAAGGCAGCGACTCGTGTTAGGCTTATGTGAAATTTAAAAAAAGCACTTACTTACTTTAAACATTTTTCCTTGCTATAATTTAGCACTCAGCTGATGGAACCAGAATCAGAATTTCCTCACTACTCCCTAAAAGTAAATCTAATTGTTCAAATGACAAATCATTGAAATGCAAAGCATTGTGGTCTATATTTGCAAAACTGATCAATGTTCACTACTGCAGACTTCTGGGAAATTTTCAAAGCACTGGATTTTAAAATTGTAGATTTGGACACCCTGACAAAATGGCAAACACCATGTAAAGTGCAACAAGCAGAGGGAATTTAGACACAAGACCTAAGGCTTTAAATGAAGTTCAGAACGCTCTAAAGATAAACTCCTGATGAGTTTAAGACGAGGAGTGTCCTGTCGTGAAAAGCGGAGTCCTTTCAGGTGTAAAACATGTCTGCCGGTTGTTTCTTGCAAGAAGAAATGACAAACTGACAACAATGCTTAGCATGTGTCAGCATTTGAGGATATCCTCCATCTTTGTGGGTCACATTTACACCTATTTCTTTATAGAAATATGTAAACATCCTTGCAGGACAGATAATGATCAAACAGAAAATCAACATGACACTGTTCATGTTTTATGATGACAAAAGGACAAATGCATATTTTTCAACTCCTTTTGACAAACCTAATATGCAATAGTTTCACTGTGTCAAGTAGTCTATGCAAAAGAGCTAATATGTCTATGATTATGAGTAACAATAATTGAATTATTTACAAGTGTATGTAAATATATGCATATTTTCCAGTCAATTTTATGACTAATAATTCTAAGTTTGACATATCTCTGAATAGAAAATACATTTCTGTTGTTTGTCTTGTTTTGCATCATTTTTGCTTTGATTAATGGCTTGAAATAAACTATTTCTAACCCTAAATCTGAACTAGATAAAGCTCAGAAGTCAAAAAGTTTCCAAATTTCAATTCTGGATAAAACTTTAATTTCGTTTTTCTTCAAGTCAAAACAAAAACTCTCAAATGTAGAAAGGTTTTTCACTTTTCCAACTAGAATGATGAAGATACGCTTTTTAAGCTTTAAATCTTTTACATAAAATGATTGAAAAAGAAAATTCCTCAGGTCTTTACACGACTGTTGGGTGTCTCAGCCTGACCCCATGGGTCACAATCAGACCATATCTCACCAACAGGGGGCAGTAAGCAGCTGGTTTTCCAGCCTTTCTTCAACTCTTAATTCCTACATAACTTTTTGACCTCCTCACCTGACAGAGAAGAGCAATGGGGTCTCTGAAATCTGCCTGACAAATGGCGCAGACGTCCCCCGCCTCGCTGCACTGCTGGCCGCCGGCTCTCACTCCGTAGCTCTGCGGGGAAAAGGTGACCCTAAATGACCCACATTCAAACGCCTTTCAGAAGGTGTCAAGGGTTTTTCCTTTGTCCGAAATCTAACCTGGGAGCTGCAGAGGATGACCAACGCCTTCCGTATCGCAGAGATGCGTCCGCAGATGTCAAAGGACTGAAATCACAGAAATAAGTAAAGCTGCAGCTGAGTCATGCTAAAACAAGACCTCTCCATATGTGGCTTGATTCCAGAGGACACTTTTATTTCCCTTCCCTCACACTCATGGACACCCCCCCCCCCCCCACACACACACACACCACCACTACCACCCATTCTGCTGAATAAGCCGATGTGAGGCAACATCTGCTGAGACATGGCTGCTTCGCACAGCCGAAACCGGAAGAGGCAGCGTGCCGAAACAAGCCGGGTGACAGATCCAGCCTCGCTGTCAAAACAGTCCTTGGAAAAAAATCCACTTATTTTTGTCACTTAATCTCCTTTTAGAACTGTGATGACTTTCAGCCGACTCATGATTTATCACATTTTTCAAATTCTGGACGCTGACCCAGCAGACAGTTCATTTCTACAGGTTTCTCCTGAAGTCCCAGGAAGCCAAATCCCATTGACTTCTATGTAGAAATAAACAGCTATTTCTCAGTCATTCTATTTGTCTGAATAACCATTCTTACTCAGCTACCTATTTAACATGTTCTTGATAATCCTCATTTTATTTTCATTATATTTCTTTTTTGTAGTTCAAGTTATTTATCTGTTTAACAGATTTTGGGCAGCCCGCTACAACATGGCGACGTCAGTATTGCAAAAAAATAACAGCGGAATTGACTTTATTTGTCTGATCCATCAATAAGTCATTTTCAATGAGTGGTGTCACACTCACCTGGTCCAGTTCTCAGATACAGTCAATGGTTGGATCTCAGAGTGTACATTTGTCACCCAGTTTTCTCACAGTTTTTTTTTTATTTAGGAGTTTTGTTTCATACTATTGGGCTCACCATAAAGAACAATAATCAATAATTTACAAAAAGTAAAATTATGAGAAAAAAAGTTATAATTTTATGAGAGTAGAGTCATAAATTCATGACAAAAAATTGTAGTTTGACAAGCATGGTCATAAATTTATGAGAAAAAAGTTGCAATATGACAAGAATAAATACGAAAATGTATGAGAAAAAAGTCAGAATTTTACAAGAATAGTTGTTTTACTGTGACAACAAGCTTCAACCTGGATGGCACTTTCCTTTTTCTGGCTTGTTCTGGAATCTCAGATGGGGAAGTCCAGGCCTACTTGATTACAAATGAAACTTATTCAGTGTGTGACACATATGTGGTTTCTGTCATTTTTTATGTGAAATTGCGTGACATGGGCGGGATCGGTTGGGTGTTTTAGTTCACGTAGGTTTGGGCGTGGCCACTTCCTGGGTCCTGACCCCATCTCCTGACCAGCTGTTTTGTCTCTGTAGGCTTTAACTCCATCTCCAGTTCTTTTTCTTGAGCCTCTACCTCCTTCTGGCTCACTTTCCCCTCAATCTCCCTGTTCTCAGTGGAACCATATCTTCCTCTCTCTCCTTCTACCTTGTCTGACCTTTCACTCTCTTCAGGCTGTCCGTCTGAGAACGAAGCTCACTTTTGCTTTCACATTCATCTGATCTTTTATCAGCCATACTTGATGACACCAAGGTTGTTATGATAAACTAAAACAAAATTAAAAACTAAATGTAATAAAACATTTCATTTTAATGAAAAAATAATGAAGAACTTAAGTTTAGAAAAATGAAAACTTGAAGAATATTTAAACAATAAAAACTAAACTGAAACAAGTAAACCCAGACTGGAAATGACTGAAACTAAACTGAATTAAGATGACTTAAAAGTTGGAAAAATGGAAAGATACAAAACTATGTTAACTCTGGACAACACGTATGAAAAAGAAATGAAAAACTATAGATCTGAAACAACATAAATAACTGGTTGATGCTGGCATTCTCTTATATGGCTGGTTCTGAATCCTCTGCCTTTGGCCTCCTTCAGCTCCTTCTTTCTCTCCTTCAACCTCTTCTAAACCAACATAAAGATCAGCCTTTATCGTTTATTATGCTGAATCATTATTAACCGTTAGATGTTATTGGTAAATAACGCTTCAGGTTTTCATACATGAAAATGGGACAGAAAGGGCATTTTTTTCATCTCCTAACAAGCTCCACTCTTCTTTGTAATAACTGATTATCTGTATTGATGTGAAAAACACCCATATCTGGAGGGGGCAAATACTTTTCTACTTTACTACACTTTTTTTCTGTTGAAGGTTGATAAATGTGTTTCTCTGTGGCTCTGGATACCTTGCAGAGGCTGTAGATGATGATGAGGGAGGCCCCCAGGAAGTAGCCGTGGGAGGGATCTTCTCCCATGATGTACTTGTACCACAGCTGGATGGGTACCAGGGCTCGAAACAGCTGGCTCAGCTCCTCAATCAGCAGGTAGAACTTACCCTGGGAAAACAGGAAAAACATTTACACGCGGATGCAAAAGCTGGGGCGCAAAAATGCAGATTAAATCTTAATTGAGAAATGTTCCAAAACTGATAACGTGTGCGTTTTTTTTTCTTAAAAAAACAAGATGGTTTCAGCAGCTTCAGGGCACTTTTCTATCTCGTCAAAAAGCAGAGAGGTATTAAAAGCTTAGGAGGGCACGCCTCCAGGACAAGTGTGGCCGCTGTCCAGATCTCAGCAGCTCCACAGCAGCTCAGGCGACTTCGCCTCACTGCGAGGAGAAACTGGCAGCATCTCCTTCCACCTGCTACCCGGCGCCCACCACATCACCCGGCACGTTGGGGGCCCAGGACTTTCATTCCGTAATCACAAAAAAGAAAATTGTCTGCGGCCCCTGCGGCTACAGAGTGCGAGATGTGAATTGGGGACGGTTAAAAAATGGAGGCAAATAAGGCAAATTTGACTCCCCGATGGCCCCCGTGGCTTCCCAGCTCGCGTAATGACTTCACGGATGGCAGCAGACAAAGATGAATGACTGTGGGTAAAGAGGCAAATGCAGCCGAGCTGGTAAGGGAGGAAGACCTCAGCTAACTGCTAATTCATCTTCCTTGTTGTTCTCTTTTCTTTGCATCCCACTGTGGCCATCACTCCCACGCAGAAACTGTCAAATTTAAAGTTTGGAGTCAAGCCAGTGGATTTGAGCGAGTCCACTGAAGAGTTTCCTGCTCGTCTGAAACATTTATTACCAGGAGCTGCTCGTTTTTAAATGATTCATTATCTATTTCATTAATCAACTGAACTGCAAAACAGCCACACTCACTCGATGCTTTACTCTGTCATCGAACATTTGGCTAAACCGATTTTCTTGGAGTCTCTGCATGTTTTGTTGCTTTGTGAGCATCTTTCTTTTTGTTTTCAGTATTTTTATTACCAAGATTACTTTCAACCATTTATTTCATAAATATCTTGTAAAATTCAAGTTTTTGGTTAATTTTGTTAAACAAAAATTAGAAATACTAATTGTTGAGTGTCAATTTGCTAAACTTTTAATCTGCGTTTAACCCTTTGACACGTGAATTATTTTTCCAGCAATAAAAAAGTCACCTGTTTTTGCTTTCATGTAGATGGTAAATTACATTTTGGTGCTGAAATGGTCTGATGCATATTTGCCTCAATGAGTTTTTGATTGATTGATTTTTTTTTTTTTTTTCAAGCATTAATTTTAGACAAGACAAGACAAAAAAACACACAGATTTATCAAAATCATCACATAGATGATGAAATTAATTGATTAAAAAAGTCACATTTGACTGACTAAAAATAGTGATTATTAACTAAAGTCTAGTAGAGCTTGACTAATTGCTTGAAAAGGAGTGGGAAGAAGTGAATTTATATAATTCCACCCCTACACAGTTACTTCATTTTACAGTTTTGCATAATTTTCATAATCTGGTTCTGATCAGACTTAATGTTGATTTATTTCAAGTAACAAAATTGTGTACTTATTGATTTCTCTCAGAAAACATTATTATTATTTATTATTATATTATTATATAACATTAAAACATATAGTGTTGACGTTATTTTAAATACCGTAACTCTTCAGGCGTTTTCACGAGTAACGTACTTGTAACGGATTCGAAGAAAAACAGCTTTGCGCTCGTATGAAACACTGTACAGTAGTAAAGCTTACACATTTTTACATAAACGCACATATCTTTTGGAGTTGCATTAAGTGCGTAAACAGTCAAAGAATTGCAGTAACGGACTCAGCACAACTGCTGTCAGGAAGCCCAAATGGGGCAAATCAATTCACTTACTCCACTCATCTGCTAATAGAAAAATCAGGAATTCTTGCACTAAAATGTAACAGAAAAGTTTTTTTTGCGCAAAAGAATCCAAATAATTCCCTCAAAAAACCAATGAATGGATTTGATGAATTGATATAGCATTTTCTGAACGCAGATTGATCAAATGTTTAACACAGGACCAGTCATGGTAATGCAACAGAGTTTTAGCTGACGTGCAATCATTGCTCTGATTTTGTATCGCTGGATGAAAGCACACAACTCATCACATGTTCCATTAACCGTCAAATCCTGCGAGTCTTAAAGTGTCTGCGAGTGTGTGTGAGTGCAGCATGCAGGAAACACTCCAGCTCCACGGAGGGATGACCTCACCCTTTCAAACCCCCCCAGGGGCAAATGAGCTCAGTTGCTTGCTGAGACAGTTCTGACAGAGCTTTGTTGAGCAGTGGAAATTTCTATCCCCCTGCCCTCCGTCCACACACACAGGAGAGGAGCTGTGTGCTGCTGCTGTATGAAAACACAAATCTAAATGTGTGTGAGTTTGTGTGTGCTGTCATGTTTTGTTGCCTCAGGTAAGAAAAACCTCCCCCGCACACAGCTCACCTCCGCAGCATCATTTAAAACCTTATGAATACAGAACAGTTTCACACTGTGACCCTTCAGCACTTCTTCACTCAGTGAAGGATTTCATCAATTTTGAGCATCTTTTTTTTGTTGTTTTTTTTTAACCAAAAACCAGCTTTCAGAACTCAAGTTTCATTCTCACCAGGTATTAGGTAAGTGCAGATTTTGGTGAGGTTTTTGAGTTTGTGGCGGAGGTGAAATCTTTGCTCAAAGCTGCAATAAGAAAGAAGAATTGCAAAAACAATCTGGTCCTTGCGGCCCATTTTCACAAGGAAAGTGGGAGCTTTAGAAGCCATTTTTAAATCAGGTTTTACTCAGAATCTTGGTTCAAACAAAGGCATCAGGATTTCTCACCCTGGATTTAAAGGCCATCAGAATCTTGGGCAGAAAAAGGACGAAACACTTCAGGCCGATGGTAACATATTTGAGGATGAAGTCGGTGATTCCCACAGCCCAGATCAGGTCAAAGAAGTCAAAGCTGTTGAGGTTGGGCTTGGAAAATATAAGGCTGAAAGAAGAAGCACACTGATGTAAACTGAGAGCATAGAGAGGATTTCTTTAACACTATTTTTAGTGATTTATACAGTTGGAAGAAAAGCTGATTTCTCTTTCCAATGGGGGGCATTTGAAGGTAACATGTATTTCTGGATGCAGGTGGTTCATTCCAGCCTCTCCACTGTGAAATTCTACCGCTCTGCGAGGGATAGCGCTTTTCCTTTTTAGTGGTCTGCGTTGGATGCTGGCGGCAGAACCTCTTCTTCAGAAGAACAATTGCCCTTGAAATTATGTGCATTTGTACATCGCCTGATCCCTTTAGTCCAAACCATTGACTGCATGTGAGAGCCGGACCAAGTGAGTGTCATGTCACTCATAGAAATTTGTTTACTTCCTGTTTCAACAAAATAAAGTCAATTCTGTCACCATTTTTTGCAATACGGACTCCACCATCGTGAAGCCAGACGACGTAAGTAAGCTGTGATTGGTCCAAGTTGGCCTGAGTCAACGTTTCTATGGTAACCCTCTCGCCAGTCAGGAGTGAGCTTGTTGGAAGTCCACACCTCTAATACTTGAAAGCAGTCTGCACAAAACCTGTCAAACATTTTGAACGTTGGAGCCGGAGTGTACAATTACTAAGACATCTGATTGGTCAATTCATTACTTCAATAACTTGATCTAAATAAAAGAGGATTATCAAGAACATGTTAAAAACCGAGGAGCAAGGATGGGTATTCTGACAAATAGAATGACTAGTAACGAGTAGACGAGTAATAACAGTTTGTTTCTCTAAAGAAGTCTATGGATTTTGGCTTCTTGGAGCGAGCGGCCACTTCCTGTTTGGAACGCTGGAGGGGGCGAAGTCACTCAGTCCAGTTCTCATATATAGTCTATGGTCCTCAATTAAGAAAAGTGTGGAATTAAAAACAAGTGGATGTAGGAGGAACCTACACAAAAGTACTGTCTGCTAGGTCAGTTTCAAGAATTTTAAAACTTAGCCAGCTGAAAGTCATCAGACTTCCAAAAGGAGGATTATTGACTGCCGACCATACACAAACCCAGTAAAGATTCGGCACAGACTTCGCTCTCCACCACCCCTCCTCAAAAAAAGGTTCCTATGAATGTGGCAACACTTAAAAGGACTTTTTTAAATATTTATTGCCAAAAGAACAGAAAAAGAATTGATTAAACACATTTTTTCTTTAATTTAATAATATTGGATGAAATGTAAACAGCATGGAAGACAGTTCAATAATGTAAAATAACAACTGAAATTAAAAAAAAAATACTCACAGAACATGACCAGACAAGAACGGCAACACTCCCTAAAAAATGGAAGAAAAATAAAAAAAGCTAGCACAGAATGAGATGAATAAAATGAAAAACAAACTCAGGAACGGTGAGTGGAGACACAAAAACAAACATGCAACAAAACCACCTGCTTCACCTGTTCTGCAGCTCCTCCTCACTGAAGGTGTAGCAGACGTAGACGACATTTCCTCCCAGGAAAACAACCAGCCACAAGGAAACGAGAACAGAACGGTCCTCCTGTGAACATAAACAGAGTTTTCATTTATTATGGTGGAAACTGAATTGAAGGATTGATGGAAGTTCCCTTAAAAATTTCATTTCTTAACACGCCAGTGTTCCCGGACACCTCATCTTATTAGTGTTTTTTTAAATTAAACTTACTAATTTTTTTATTATCTTTATGATGCTACACAAAGTAGTTTACAAGACACTGATTTAGAAAATAAAGATTTGATAAATCAAACATTTTGTTAAAAAAAATAAAAACAGACAGAGAGATCATTGGAAACAAAACATAACCCTCAAGCCCAGAAAATGGCCTCATGTGCAAGGTGAAACTACACTGAAATCAGAGTTCTAGCTCCACATTTAAAGATTAGTTTCAATGATTTATACCCGCAGTGATACTTGGTGTCTGAGAGTGGAATTGGCGTAGGCGAAGGTGCTGGCCATCCCCAAACACACAGCAATACCTACAGAAAGAGATGAAGAACCAGAGTAAAACTTTGGACTGAAAACAAAGCTAAGCTGATTACAGTAAAATGCTAGAAGCCTGGTTATTACCGAGTTTGTGCTGAAAGCAGACTTTAGCCAGCAGAATGAGGATGAAGGGAAAGCCCCTCTGCAGCCAGGTCACCACCGCCTTCAGCTCAGACAAAGCTGGAGCTGGAGTGGACTGGTCGTCTTGGGCATCCTCCCTGGAGCCGTGCCTCTCTGACCCGGCCACAGAGGTAGCCTGCTGCAGCAGAGAGGAGGTCCTGTGCTGCAGGGGCTGGTGGTGGAAGTGGTGGTGGTGGTGATGGTGGAGGTGGTGTGGAGGCCGAGGGAGGAAAGGTCCACCCTCTGTGCGATGGGGGCCCCCGTCCTCTCTGGAAGCAGCTGTCATGTGGATGAAAACTTCAGGAGGGGAGCCCAGGACCAAGCCTGCTGCCTGGAGCTGGGCAGAGGAGACAGAGCTGGAGGGGACGCCCACTAGGCCGGAGAAAATCTGCTGCGGTGAAGCGGATGACTCAGGCTTCAGGCAGTCGAAAACACCCCCCTCATCCAAGCTGCTCTCAGACCCCACAGTTTGACTTCGGCTCCTGAACAGAAAAAGTTACAAGCTAAAACTTAAATAAGTACAAAGACATGCTTAAGCTTCCTCTCTGATCATCTTTTGATCTATTTTCAGAGTGTTCTCAGTGGCCTTTGAATTATGATGATGCCGTTTTAGCCAACAAATCAAAAAAAAAAATTAGACATATTTTCTGCAGAGCGGCAAGAGGAGTTCATTAGAAATTCACTTCTGAATTGTAGGCAGGACCATTAGTGAGGAGCGACCTCCTCCCCGTCACCCATTATTGAGAGCTCTCTGTTCACACGCTAGCTTACAGTCCCCCACACCCCTAACCTACCATTACTGGCGCAACAAAAATGGCGAGCAATATTGGAGCAATCCAGCTGTAAAGTTTTCAAACAGATCTCAGCTTGGATGGGGAAAACAAAGACTTACATGAATCTATATGTGTACAAGTGAATGTATCAGCATGAATCTGAGCAGGGAGCTTTTTCAAACCGCATTTTTTTGTCTACTCTTGATTCACAACGATTTGAATAAAGAAATATTTAAAAAGACAGTTTTCATCTTAAATTATTTCATATTTGTCCTCCATTATCAGAAAAATGCCACAAGAACATGTTTAAAACACCAAAAATGGGAATTTAATCGGACTGGGTCTATGAACAAGTTTGAGCAAGGATTTATGCCATCACATTTATGGTACATACATTTATTTTAAGCACATCATTCAGTGGTTAATGTGGTTTAATCAAGTCGCTTTGATCTATTTCTGGTTCTTTGGTTTATATGATAACATAAAATATGTACATAAAATGTGCAATAGAAATCAATCTGCCATCTCCTCCCTAATGCTTCGGGGGTAATGCTATAAAATCAAAGAGAAAAGCAGCTGAGAAACTCTGGTTCCTTCGTAGAAAGTCCAGCATCCTGTTGTGTTCTTGATAATCAAATAGCGGAAATTCCAAGTTCCCAGATGACTCAAAACGCAACAACGTTTTTTAATTATTATTATTTACACGAAAATGACAAAGATGGATCAAAAATGATCGTCAAAGTCATTCTAACAAAAGCTGGTGGCGCAACAGCACAGATGTCGACCCACCTTTCAGTGGGCATCCCATCCGTGTTGCTGCTGTGTCTCCTCTGCATGGCATCAGTGCATGATTCAATCTGCAAATGCAGCATCCACCTGTTCTCTCACTGTCGCCTTTTCCTTTTACTCCGCGTATATCGGAAAAAAAACGACTGGCTTCGGGTTTTTTTCAGTATTACTCCTCAGTTCCCATCATATTTAGAAGAATGGTGGATTTTTCGGCTGTGCCGTCGAACAAGAAAGCACTTCCTGTATGACGTCACTGAGTATGAAATCCACCAATCCGAGCTCTCCTTTCCGACTAACTACTTCCATGTCACCGATCTGTGTTGTTGATGCTGGAAGCGCGGCTCTGCTGGAACAAACGGCCCTTTTGCTGCTTCCTAGACGTGATCAGGGGTCGATTTTTGCTGGAGATGCAATCGCACATTTTTTAGCTTTACAATTGCATTATTTGTTCGGTTTTGTACGGAAAAGCTAACGCTAACAAGCATAGCTAACTAGCTAAATTGTCTACAAAACATACAATTTTATAGCTGCTAGAGAAGATTCCATGAACTAGTAATACATTGAAAGTGAAACATGGGTTAGTTCGTTTCTCTTTTGGGGGGTTGCAGTCGCTTCTGATTGTAAAAGAATTTGGATCAGTGGACCAAACAGCTGACATTAGCTTCTGATGCTAGCTGACATCAGTTCGATACTTGATATTTTTAGGTAGTTAGGGTAAACTGGAGACTGTCCGCTTCGGAGGGTTTGATTTTTCCGGCAGAGGCTTTTGTTCGTTCGCAATGCTATGATGGTGTTACGGAGGTTACTGAGGAAGCGCTGGGTGTTGGGGGTCGTCTTCGGGCTGTCCCTCATCTACTTTCTCACCAGCACGCTTAAACAGGTACACAGGTCACCGCACACCTGAGCAAACGGGTTCAGTCACTAAATGAGTTTGTTCTTCTCATCAATATTGAAATAAATAGCTATTTGAACCCTCATCTGCTCTCACATCCCATCGATTGGTCAAAAATCATTCAAACCATTTCACCTACTTTTTTGTAAACTATCACAAACATCTGCTTTCTGTCTGTTTTCACAATTTAAAACAGAAATGTCAGCATTTCTGAAACTATGACTAGCACTTTTGTAGTTGTTGCTTCGACAAACATTATTTTTAAGTGTATGTACCTATTTTGTACACAAAAGGCCCTTTTACCTGAGCATCATCCATGTCGTTTGCACAGGGGCCTCCAATGGTTCCACTCAGTTTAAGGTTATGGCATCCAACCTAAACATCAAAACACTTCAGTCAAGGGAGAAGCATGAAAAAGAATTCACTGAAGTCAAACTAGCATGTTAACACCACTAATATTTTGGGGGACATCCAATGCAAATAATCTGCAGTAAGAATGTGATTTAAAAAATAAATAAAGTTATATATATATATATATATATATTATCTACACCATCTCAGACAAAAATTGTCTTTATCACTTGAAAAATTGTTATTAAAGAGAAAGAAAGCAAAAGTACACAAACAGCTATAATTGCAATTTTGTGTATTTGTACACGTTTGGTTTAAAATGTAATTTTGTGAAGATTCTATAAATCCGCTCATAATGTCGATGTTTTTGTACTTTTGTCACTAAAAAGGTCAAAAATTTGTAACAATTAGTTTATTAGTTGTCATTAAAGAATATTTATTAATAAAATTATGTTCAGGTGTTTTCCATAAAAACGACTGCATTAAAAAAAAAAACAATCAAGGTACATATAAGTTAAGCACTTTGGATTTTACTCTAAGTATGTGACCAGTTGTACATTGGAGGTCCAATTCTTAAACATTTAAATAATATGTGGGTTGATTTTGAGAAGTTTTCCCAGTATCTCACTTGTATTGTGAAGTTGTCCAGCTGACAGGTGAGGCTCTTTGGAAAAGCTCTGTTTGTGTTACAAACTTATCATATTTGTAATATACAACAGCTAAGTGCATTCAAACAAAAAACGGAAAAAAGGATGGACGGTTTTCTACTCACATCTTTATATTTTTTGTAAGAGATTAAGAAAACAAAAAAGAAATATATATAAAACTGAATAAATAATTATAAATATGTATTTTTCTCAGATTTAAAGCCATTCGGTTTTATGAGTTGTCTAGTAAATACATTACTTTTTAAAAGAATTTAATAAAATTTGAACTTAATTTTTTTAAAAAGCATTTTGTTATATTTCTCTGTAATACATCTAAAACAAAAAACATTTTAAAAAGTTGATTCTTTTTATCATTCAGACATCACTTCTGCCTTGTATCTGTTCTTGAAGCTTGTAGCTGTTCTTTTTAACATGTCACTTGACCTTATTTCACTTTTTTTCCCTTCTTTTTAGGAGGAACGGACAATACGGGACCGCACACTCCTACAGGTTCGAGATCCAGACCATCGTATTCCCTGGAAAGTCCGGTTCAATTTGGGCAACAGCAGCCGGGAGAACACTCAGTGTAGAAACTCTATCCAGGGCAAGTCTCTGCTGACAGACGAACTGGGTGAGTGAAGAGACTGTCAGACAGTGATCAGCACCCCCTTTTATCCTCATCTGTGTGATTGTCCCAATAGGTTATGTCTGCGAGAGGAAAGACCTGCTGGTTAACGGCTGCTGCAATGTCAATGCGCCCAGCACCAGGCAGCACATTTGTAAGAGCTGCCTGGCCAACGGCTGCTGCAGCATCTATGAATACTGTGTGTCCTGCTGCCTCCAGCCTGATAAGGTAATCTGTCGCATCACCAAAGCAGCACACTATGCTGTTACCAAACTGCGTTCTGATGCTTTTTAGTTTAACGCAACAATTCTAAGTACTGATTTTGTAATTTGTGCACAGCAGTGGTCGTTAGGAAAAACTGATTCTATCTGCATTTCCTATGTGATAATTTTCTTATCTGTGCACCCTCGTTTAGCAACTTCTCCTTGAGCGCTTCCTGAATCGTGCAGCTGAAGGCTTGCAGAACCTCTTTACTGCTGTGGAGGATCATTTTGAGTTGTGCCTGGCCAAGTGTAGGACGTCTTCCCAAGTACGTTATCATCCAAACCAGGAAAATCTCCTTTATATGCAGCCCCAAACTGTTCATAGTTAAATAAATAAATATGATCCTGTGCAATCAGACATTCAACCCATAAATATCCAATACATTAAATACAAAAAATACCAAACATTCAGATATGATTAATCTTAGTCATGCCATTGTATTACAACAAAGATTTTTGAAAAAAGTCACTTTGTTTAGTTTTCGGATTTCTTTTTTATACAGATGTGGATCATATTTGGTCAAAAAAAGCTCAATAGTTCTGAGGATATTAAAGCTACCGTCACCAAAATTTATGTCAGTATATAAAGTTTTGTGACTGTAGATTCAACATCTTCAGAGGTATTGAGCATTTTTGATCAAATATGATCCACATTTACGATAAAACATTCTTAAAATCAAACAAATTGAATTTCTGCTATTATCTTTGTTGTAGTCTTCCACCTCGCATCAGGCATTATTCTACTTATACCATGATCACTTACAAAAAAAATACATATTCAATCAATTTTTAGTACTTTATTCTTGTTATTTTTGGGGTTTAGATTGCTTTTTCACAAAAAAGCAGACTATTTCATACATGGCGCAGCCCGTTGACACAGTATCACGACAACGCGCTGGTTGGTCGGAAGACCAAGAAAGTAAAAAGCCCCCTGTTTCAGGAAAAAAAGTTTTATTTTCTGACTTGCAAGAAAAATAATCTTATCAAGAAATTGTTCAAAAACAAAATAATCTTCTTTTGATAAAACATGTCTTAGTGACTTGAATTTTTGTTTGAAATAAGAATTCTTGGTAAGACCGTTTTTCTTACCATTGTGACAGATTTTCTTTTGCTTATTTAGACAAAATCTGCCAATGGCGTAAGAATTTTGGACTTACCGGTATTTTTATGGGGCCTGTTTTTTTGTGTGACTGCTGCTGTTTTGTTTTGGTTTTTTTCCTTTTTTTTGTTTGTTTGTTTATGTTTCTCCTAACTTTCAGACTTCATTGTACAGTTTCAATTCAGACTGTGTTTTTGGAATTGACCTTAATTTGACATGGGGGTGGGGCTTAGAGCCCATTGGCTACCAGGTCATGATTGTCATCGGGTGACTGGATGGATGGAGTTTAAAAAAAGTCTGAATTGAAATTGTAAATTGAGGACTGAAAGCAAAGAGTGAAACAAACAAACAAACAAAAAATGAAAATACAAAACACCTGTTACAAACATTTTGTATATTTTGTTAACAGTTTTCCAAAATTATAAATTTATCATAAATTATATTATTAAATTTAAAATGATAAAAGTTTAAATTTCCTGTCTGATTGTTTTTTCCTTCACTTTAAACTGATTCAAAATTTTCTGGTTTGATTCCATATTTGTCCCAAAGGTCCCTTTAAATGAACCCAATTGTCAAAATGAGTTTCCTGCACGTCTAAATGTGGCCAAATCATATTCCATTCTGTTGTCAGTTGATTCTCAGAAAAACACTTGATATGTGTCATAAGTTTTCTGTTTTGCTTTAGCAGAAAAACTATTATAATTCAGAGAAAAAGCTCCACAGGATCAAATGTTCAGAATATTGTCTTATAACTACAGAAAAATAACATTTCAGACTTGTAATGTTTTTTAGAAGTTTTAGTTGGATTTTTTTAAAATAATTTTTCTTGGATGTTAAAGCATCTCATTTTATTATGACTTTTTCCCAGAGCGTCCAGCACGAGAACACTTATCGAAACCCACAGGCGAAGTACTGCTACGGCGAGAGTCCTCCAGAGCTACTTCCTGTTTGACGTGGGCCCGGAGCAGCAGCTGCAAATGAAACTCTTTCCTAAACAAACGTGCATTCATGTGAAAGTAAACCTCAAAAGAGAAGAGACACTTGTGTGATTTTTATGTTTTACACTTCATAAGTGCATAGAAACACTTTGTAAATTCATCTGTGATGATCATCAAGTCTGAAGAACCGGCAGCTCATCAATCAGGATTTGCTTCATAAATAAGGTCATGTCATTGGCTTGTTTTTGGTTTTTGTTTCCTCTGCGATCATTGTGTCATTATTTTTGTGTGCGCTCCATGAATATGAAATTACTATTTAATAAAAGCCGCTGTGAAACAACAGATTGGTTGTGGTTGGTCGTCAGGTTTTTTTCTGAAGGGTTTATCCAAATTGTGAAGAATAAAATTAAAGCCCCTAGCGTATAGCCCGCAAGCGTTATCTGCCCCCGCTGCCCCATGTGGACCGGCCCTCACTGGCTAAGCAGTTGCTTCACGCCCGGCCCCCCGCCTGTGCCACTCTGGTCAGAGCTACATGTGACAAACTAGTGAAAAAAACTTGTTTTTTTTGTTTTTTTTTCAGAATGATGGCTTTCTGTTAGTTTTATCTCCATAGCAACCATTTTATTTTCTGGGTTGCCTCGGGGTGACAAACAGGTCTATGTCATTTTAGAAGAATTAGCAAGTGTACATTTTTGGATTTCCTTGAAAAAAGGTGTATTTTGTTGGTCATCCCCACATTCCTAATATGTCCATATTACATGTCATTGTTTCATTCAGCTTGAGTCAACGATTCGTCTACTACATTTTCACAATATTCTGGTTAAAAAAAAAAAATATGAGCAACAGGGGAATGCCACTTTTGTAAGCTCGCCACCCCGTTCAAAATCAACTGTTTTCAACATTTTTTACCCAACTAGCTTCCCAATGATTCTCCAGGAGACAGGAAGCAATGGATTGAAATCCCCAGAAGGAATTTAAGTTTGTAGAAGGTACTTAAGGTTTTGTTTTTTTGGAGTTTTTCTTTATTGTGGGAAAATGTAAAAATTGTCACATTTCTCACTTTGCCTCAAGTGGCAGTGTTAAAAGATGTCCTGTGGCCATCCCACAATTTGAAAACTTCCTTAGGATATCCCCCCCTGACATGTGTTTTAAATTTGCTTGTGTATTTGGAGCTCCGTAAAATATTTTGGCCCCCTATTCATTTTTTGACAGTTATGACAGACTTGTCAGTCACGTCCATTTGGCGGCAAATGTCTTCTAAGTGACGGCCCTCAGAAGATGATGCTCAGCAGCTCCGGCCTGCAGCCGTCTCACGGGGGATCGGCGGTCGGAGCTGAACAATTAATCACCATGAAGGCTGGAAAAACAAACTCTTGTAATTAGAAAATGCATCAAGAGGCTCTTCTCATCTGCTTCCTTGGCAACTTGATTAATTATAGTCACACGGGAGGATGTGGTCATCTGAGGGGTATCAAGTTTAATCCAACAAAGATATTTATGATATTGCTTTGCAGCAGAATGTTTCGTACATTTACAACCTTTGATAACTAACGCAACAAACCAGAACGCTGTAGGCCTTTGAGCATAAATATAAAAATAGCATTTATGGATGACCGTTCTTGGATTTTTGCAGTACATTTTATTGATATTGAATGTAAATATTTTCCATTTCAGGTTAAGTTAAACGCTACGTTTGCAACAATCCTTTACAATCAGCATTTTGTAAAAAAAAAAAAGAAGTATTTCTATAAAAAAAGTTTACAGTTGGGACATCTGTATGCTTTGACAAAAATGATAATGCTAGAGTAAAAAGATTCACAAATACACTGTAAAGCCCTCAAAGTTAGAACCACATCTGCAGGTGGAACTGACTCACAGCAGATATTTACTTTCAAGTTTGTAGTTTGAAAGTTCTGCCTTTAGTACTTTCCGTTTCATCCTACTCGGTTGCTGGACCCTTAAAACTCGGATCATAAATCTATCGTACAACCAGTCCATGTAATGTTTGGTCGACTTCAGCAGGGTGCGTCCCCACTGTTTCCTCTCAAACATGTGCTTGGGCATTTCGGGCAGAGACGGTTTTGGGAAACATTCACCTCCAAGAACGCGCTGCAGACACAACCCCAGCTGCTTGACCCTCCACGTTGTTTCTTTGAGCTGTTTTTTTAATACATTCTCATCTTGATACAGCAGTTTCAGCTGCTCAGAGATTTTCTCCAGGCCCTGAGCAACGACGGAGAAGCTGCACTGGACTTTTGATCCATCCAGGAGGTCGTTTTGGTGGACGTTAAGCTCAGGAAACCCAGGAAACCAAGTGCAAAGGTGCTTTCCATTTACATCTTCCTGCATCAGGTGATAAAACACATAGTTTACTATTAGTTCTTCTCCCAAAAAACAGACACCTTTCACGGAAATGCTTTCAATAAAAGGTAAAATGTGATTTTAGTCTCATACAATTCAGCTGCTAAACTATACAAATGACTGCAGCTATGTTTCAGATATCTTCAAATACAGAACCTAAAATAATGTCCAAGTGAGTGAAACTGACAAAATTGTCTACCTGGGAGTAAAACGTCTATTTGTTTTCTTTTAACCCTTTGCAAATCACACTAATTAAGAAAGAATCACTTAGATACTTACAAAACGGGCCAGACAGGATTCAAGCTCTAATTTTGTAATCAACATCAGTTCTTTAGGTTTGCATCCTGGCCCAAAAACATGCTTCTTCAGTCCAGATCCTGCAGCCGAGCCCTGGGCCAGAACCACCAAGGCACAAGCTAGACTGAGAAAACCTGCAGATGCACAAAACTTTATGCTCACAGGTCTCAAGAAATGTGGTTTTTCCCCATTAGAATGACATTCTACTGTACCTGCGATGAAGCTCATTCTGAAAGTCAAAGCAGTGAGACTCTCACTGTTCTATCAGTCAGGAAGGATCATTTTTAAGTACGTGCACCTCTGCGAGGAGGCGCAGAAGATGAAAGATAACTTGGCCTATCAACATTTTAGCCATATCCTCTGAAGAACATGATGATCAGGTCATCAACTCATCCATGGCACAGCCGCTTTAGGAAACTCTGCAAATAACTTTTGAGGGGGGGGGGGGTGTTTCTTTTAAAACACAGTAACAAAAAACCCACAGAATTAGTCATCGTGAGCACCTAAAAAAAAAAAAAAAAAGTTCACGTAAGCTGTCAAGATTTCAATTTATAGGAAACCGCAAATAATCTGCCAGGTTTTTGTTTTTTAAACTATGACTTTGGTGTTATATCCCTTGAGTAGTACTTCCTTAAAGTCTTTAGTTTCCTTCAAATAAAATTTGTGACCTATTTATTTAGGTTGTACAATGTGAGCAAAACAGCATGTTTGATTTACAGAAAAAGAAGGTTGCAGATATTTAATGCTATAAAAAGGGTTTTTTTTGTAGCTAGTCTTCACCTGAACAAAAGGTGAAGGAAATTTGATACAAAACAAAATCATGGGAACAGAAAAAACTACACTGGAGATAAATAAAAGTTTGATGCTGAATAAGACGGAAAAAAAAAAAACTATTCTTTAGTCTTTAAGTTCCTCACACAAACTCACCTCTGAAGCACACCTGCTCCAAAAAGCACAAGGAGACCTGAATTCATTTGAGATTTTATTTTTAAAAATACAGCAGAAAGAAATATTTAATATATAAATTAAGACCTAACAAAAAAGCATAAACTTTATGTCCATACTCAGAAAATAAGGATCATTTGGTGAAGCCATCTTGACAGAAAGTGCATCAGCAGCAGATGTAATGATGCAAACCTGTTTTCGCTCATCACTGATTGCACAAATGATTTACAAACGGAAAAAAAACAGAAAAGTATCAGTCATTCAATAAAAGGAAAACATTGTTACTTCAATTTTATTGCAAAATCATGTTTTTAAAAAATAAATAACACAAAACAGTCATCTTGATGTGATAAATAATCTTAAGTTTAAAATACATGTTTTTTTTGTTTTTTTTTTACATTTATTGACATTTTAACCATAAAAACAGTGGAACATAAATAATAAATATGTTAAGTTAAATATGTTGACCATAGCTGAACGGTAGTTGAAACCTTTTGGCGGCTCGTTTTCTAAATTCTTTTTTGCAGTGAGTCGGCTCACTGTGACGAGCACTAGCATCCATGACTGTGCCTCACATGGCCCCTCAGCACTTGTGTAATGTTTTCCACCCACTCTTTCAGTCTGAACATCACCACGCTTCCATGTTTTTTCTTCTCAAAGAGATCCCCTTCGGGGAATTCTGGGGGAGCTGGTGGGATTAGCTTGCCCATTTCTGGACAAACTGACTGAGAAATTTTATTTAAGGTTAGCAAAAGATTTTGAAGTGTTTCTTTGACGGTTATAAACATCATAGAAACGCAGTCCAAATTGTCCAAAAGGCTCTTCTGGTGTTTGCCCATCTCTTCCATGTGAAAATAAAAAAGCTGGCCTTTGATGTAAATGTCCTGCAGCTTTTCAGAGAAAAGGTTGCCAGTTACAGACGAGCAGGGCGTCTTTTCTGGATTTTTTGGCATCCCTTGGTGAATACTGCCACATTTCACCTGCAAAGAGAAGAACAAATAAAAAATGTTTAGTAAATTTGTCTTAGATCTGATTGTGAGCTGTGATGACAGCCAATGATTAAAGTGACAGTTTAACCCTTAGTAGTCTTAGTAGATCACATTAGTTGTTTATATTGACACTGACTCATCATTATGATAGTTTTCCTTCAAAACTGATATTTAAATGGTTCAAAAACTTCTTTGATTAAAAAAAAAAAAACATAAGGCGAAAGCGCAAACCACTGCACCACAGCGTGGTTCGTGTGATTTATCTTGGAATGAATCCTTGGAACTGTGTACATTTTAATTTAGCTTTACCTAGTTTTTTTTTTTTTTTTT
>BSAI01000189.1:22901173-23117651 GCA_036245035.1 Adrianichthys oophorus | reverse complement strand
TTACATTGTTTTGACTTTATTAAATGTATATATTTTTACTTTGTCTCTCCATATTTGACATTTGTTATAAAACATAAAAACAGTTTGATTTCACTTTTGTGTGATTTTTTTGGCAGTAAAGAGTTCAAAAACATTAAGTCTGAACTAAAGTTATTGTACAGATTCAACTTCATGTGGAATTTTTGTGTTTTATATTGAACAATATCTGTAAAAAAAGGAAACTGTCTTGAAGTTCTGCTCCAATCATCATGATGATGCTGTTTTTTTAGCCAAAATCTAAAAACCTGTGTTGTTTTCTAGGACATAGTTTCTGCAGAGCGACAGGAGTTCATTTGAAATTCACCTCTGAGTTTAGGGCGGGACTGTTGTTCGTCTGCAAGTGGATGCATCAGAATGAAGCGGAGCAGGGAGCTTGTGGCCCGCCCAACATATTTTCTATGTCTCAAACACGATCTTTTTCAGATGTTTTTTTTTTTCTTCTTCCGCTTCTGATTCATTACAATTTTAAGTTTAATTGTATTTCCATCATCAGAAAATTGACACAATAACATGTCAAATACACCAGAAACACTATTTTTTTATCAGAGCAGGTTTTTAAAGATAAATTCTTTGATCAAATTCAAAAGTACTACAAAATAAACTTCAGAAAAGCCCAAGATACGAAGGGCTAATGCAATTTCTTAATTAAGAAAATGGCTTAAAAGCAGATTTTCTTGACCAGTTTCATTAAAAGAAGAATAAAATCAAATTGCGTCACACTTTAGGTATGATTTCCAGCCACAGCTGAGACTAGAAGAAGAAAAAAGTGTCACGTGAACAACAGAAGAGATTCAAGTTGACACAATCATGGAGAACACATGTCCTAAAGGTTTCTCCTCTAATTCATGGGAAGTCACTTTCCTCCCTAGAAATCCTAAGTTTAGAAGATCACGCCGCTTAACTACAATGCCTGAAATAAACTGCACATGACAAGCAGGAAGTTGTATTTGTGCTAGTGAGGGATACTTACAGAGGTAATCAGCAGTATTGGTACATCATGTTTTAGTCTCTCTGCAATGATCATCATTCGATTAAAATCGGTCCGGACTGCAGCAGGAACCACAGAACTGCATAGAAGCCCCACCAGGGTCAGGGCAAGTGCTACAAAAAAAAAGAAAAAGAGGAAAAAGAAAGATGTGAATAGAGCGAGGAAAAGATTTATGACATTTCCTGAAGGATGCTCAGAACATTCACAATAAATATTGACTTCAAGGATATCAATATATGCACAAGAAATGTGTTAAATTGATACATTGAATTTTTCACACATGCACCAATACATGAAAGAACTTTAAAAAAAAAAACTACAAGATTTAGTAAACTAGACATTGGAGGCATTGACAGACATCGATGTCCTGAGATGAAAAACTGTGACAAAGCAGGTAAAAAAAAAAAAAAAAAACACAACATAAAGAAAAAACAATGACAATGAGGCAGTAAAGCCTAAGCACAAAAGCTTCTGTACGATAATGCGTTTTGTAAACAAAAATTTCATTTGTGCCAAAAAAAAAAAAAAACAGGAAAAAATGATAGTTTTAAGGGCTACTTACCAAGAAACATTTGGAGTAGAAGTTCTCGACGAGTGGCTTGACTGATTAAAGGTGTTACCAAACACAGCGGCTTATTTAAGGGTTCCCGGTCATCTAGAAACCCGCCTACTTTTGAAACGTACAAAAATTCCATGATGACACTGCTTTAGATTTTTCATCTGAGCAAGAGCTTACATAGTATGCAAATATGTTTCCCACCTTGATAAACATCTTAGACGTAAAAAAAAATGTTATGCATTCTAAATAAATCTACACCTCTTTTTCTTAGAAACTACTTCCCATGATGCCTTATTTCAATGACAAGAAACCATTTTTAGTTGACATTTGTGGAACAGAACCACAACAGCTTGCAAAATAATTAATTAATGCTGTGTGTTTCTGACAAAACCACTAAGATGTCAAAGTGAGGTGATGAAACAAACACAAAATGCAGATATTTGCAATCATATCCCCCCTCCATCCATTTTCTAAACCCAGTTTGTCCCTTTCGGGGTCACAGGGCTGCTGGACCTACCTACTGCGACACCGTGCAGCCCTACGATTATGTTAATTTGATTATTTTTAAGATTTTGAGTCTTCAACTGTTAATTACACAAATCATGAAAATCTGGAGACCCTTTAGAGCTCTTAAAGCGTTTCATGTCAAAACTCTTTTGACCATCCTGGTTTACTCAGAAAACTGTTTTATATTGCTTCCACATTAGTTTTCAGTACGTCTTTAAATACAATTACTGCTTTCTAAGAAAGGATCTCTATACTAAGCCAGTATGATTTGCTCTTTATTTCCCACATCAGTTATTTCTTTTTTGGAAGTGATGACTGACTGTTGAGTTATGAAGGAAAAATAAGTGACATCAATGTCCGTCATGAGTATTTGTAGAAAAGTTGATCTGTGTAACAATTTACTTCTGATTCAACACTTCCCTTAATGCAGCCAAAATAAATAAAACACTCAAATCACAACTTTGTTACACGCAAAACTGAGCTTATATTGTGGAAAAAACACAGATTTGCCAGTAGAATTATTTGAAGAGACACACTGGTTTCACAAATCTGGCTTTATGACTTTTGTTCATTAAAAATGCCTTCTGTGAGGGAGTCCAACAAAAAAGCCTCCACAGAAAAAAATTACACCTTCAGAAAATAAACCGCATTCACTGCTGTCTAAGTAAATATCCTTTAGAACTTTTTTGGGGGAAAAAAATAAACAACAGCCTTAAAAGCACTTTCAGAATTTCTTGTTAAAACCAGGAAATCATGGCTTTACTTTCCAAAAGAACAGCAGACAAAATGATGACATTTTCTGAGTAAATGCCAAAGCACACAACCAGCCTTGCTCAATGGCATGCTTGAATGTATTTATAAGTTAACTGATTTCAGTGGATCAGGAAATCCCCTGGAGGAAAAGTGTTTATTCAGATCAAAAATGACAAAAATCCTGATGAGTTTAAGTCAAAGATTTTTGTTTTTATTGAATAAAGCAGCACAGAGAATACAAATGTTTACAGAATACTTTGAGTTGTATAAAATGTAGCTGTCTTAAAGAAACCCACGTTCAATTTCTGTGCAAATAACAAAAAAAAACTAAGACATAGTGTTACTGAATTATTTTTTTTTTGAAAAAGTAATTTTTATGTGCACATTTAGAACAAAAAAAACAAAACAAATATTTTCTCTTTTGTATGAAATGTATTGTCCCATAAGTGCCTGCAGCTTACAAAATCCAAATGTTATGTCAGACCTGCTGTAGGAGCTGTGAATATTTAACAATGAGACTCAATCTGGAAGATCCTTACATTTTTCTGGAAGAAAGTAACAAAAACACATTTTGCTGCCATTTTTCTTTGACCTTAAGATAACAGAATATTTGTTTTCAATAAAAAGAAAATTAATGTAATATTTTTCTAATATTTTCCAAGATATGAGGAACACCTAAAAAAACAAGTTTAATGTTAGTTTCTTAAGAAGTGATGTTGGCGATAAGCAGCATAATAATGAAACACTGTAACAGTAAATATAACCGAAGCTAACCATGAAAGTAATTATTGCAATACTTGACTCATTTTTTTTCTGAGGAGAAAAAAAAGCTACATCAAAGCTGTGCACGAACTCTACCCTCGAGTGTCGGCCTAATCTCAGTACGAAAAAGAACCAAGAATGACACCTCAGTTCCTCATCTCTGTTTTACAAGTGAAACATGATTTTATTTTTAATTTTAGGTAAATCGCATGAAATATTCATGTGAGATGTCAGATGTACATTTCACATCTCAAGCCAAAGTTTGTGCTTTGAATGTTGCCAGAGAACAGAGTAACATAAATGAAGGCCTGGTATGTTGTTATCTGACTTCCTGCTTATACGTTTGTGCCCAACGATGCACCATCATGAGTGTGTGCAGCTTTGGTTCTCCCATCCTAGAATAACTAAGAAAAGGTAACTTACACACAACCTGTGAGGTGTTCATGTTAAGAAAAAGCGCTTCTGGTGTTCATGGCAAACTTGTGATTATCCCAGTGCAAATTTGTGCACAGAATCGGCCTTCCTTTGTGAAAACCTTCCAACCCCCCCCCCCCCTTGCGGCATGAAGTGGCAAAGGGAAGACACAATGATCAATATCAGCTCAACGGTGACTTCAGAATCAGCTAGCAGCTGGTTCTTTCCTGTGATGCTGAAGCATGCCCGTCACACTCACGATGTCTTCCTCAGGAACCTGAAGGCAAAGAAATAATTCACCACCTTGAGATTTTTTAACAGAAACGTTCCTTCAGTTAGATTAAAAAAAAAAAAAAAAAAAAAAAGGTTAAATAAGTCAAATCATTGAACAAGAATACAAAAAATATGAAAAATGGCAAAAACAGTTTCCCTGGAACTTTCCGTTTTAGTTTTTGACACTTAGTCATACTTTGCTACTTAAAATGTTCCATAGATAAAGCGAAGTATCATCAGCATAATTATGACCATCAATCTAAGTAAAGCATGTGAAAAGAAAAAACACCTTTTCATTTGAACAGTTGTAGTAAATTGGGCCAAATGCAAAAAAGCTAAGACGAGCCCAATGTTACAGTCAATAGGGTAATCTGCAATTTTAAAGAGGAGATCCGATGTTTTATATCCATGTAATATTTATTGCAGTTACCTTTACATTATTATTTATTTGGCATTGCTTTAAAAAGCTAGTTTTTCATGTAAATCGGTCGTTATCTCTCCTCCCACAAACCTTTTTGGATTATAAAGCTTGTTTTCCTACTAGCAGTCTTAATTGGCTTCACAAAAAACACTGATGGTTAATTTTATTTTTGGCTCTGTTAAAACAGCTGAAACAAAGTCCCTTTTTACTCATAACATACTTTAATGTGTATGCACACCTGTTATTAGCAACAAACTCTTTATTTTCCCACAGACTCTTGGACAAATAAAACCTCCACCTTCTCACTGAATCCAAAGTCATCCAGTGTAATGTAGCCCAAACTTACCAAACTTCCACAGCTGCGTTTTTGTCCAGAAAAAAAAAAAAAAACTGCATCCACTACTGCCTGATCCATAATCTTATATCAGGTAATTTCAATGCAGTTATGGTATTCAGAGTAGTCCAGGCTAATACTTCCCCTTCTTAAAACTGAAATATTTGGATTTTTGTCATGCAGTGCTTTAGGAATGTTGTGGTCAGCATTTTTTGAAGCACTGCAGAACTCCCTGAAAACATGGATGATTGCAGGATGATACAGATGAAATACCAACATGTGAGCTAACAAGTGACCTCCCAAAAGTCAAAAACGGTTTATTCACATGACTGCAGTGATTCAGTGTGGCATCTTAGGACTTGGGAAAGTTCTCATTTAGTCCTCATTCTCATAATAAGTTTGGGATATTGTGGGAAAACTGTGGATATTTTATTTTAACAGCACTTGCTTCACTTCCCAGATTTTCGGGATAGAGAGGTAATTGTATTGTGGTGATAAACACTCATCATTTAGTGTTTTCCCACGTGATGGTCTCACTGTTTACCGAACGTCTTACCTACTGGGGCCAAAACCAAAAATTTCTTAAAGGAAAAACGTTTTCAGTGTGGCATCAATTCCAACATTCTGTGGTTTTAAAAAAGCTGATTTTGTTAGTCATTCCAAGGTCATCATTTAAACAGTCATACACATGATGCCAGAATTGTCCCAGCTTCAGGAACTTCAGGAAGTGGGAATGTCTCATGTGGTATGGGCCAGCAGTGACCCCCTGACCTGAGCCCCACAGAGCACGTCTGGGACCAGCTAAAGAGACTGGATGATGGCACCCCACCCCCAAGTGACCTGGCAGAAGGGCATGAAGCACTTTTAGAAAAGCGGAACACATCGCCTCAAAACAACATCATGAAGCGGTCATTGGAAATGGTGAAAATACCCGCTATTGACATGGTCAGCTTTTGTTATTTGGGGCCATCTTAATAGTCATCTTAATTTCGGGGGGTAATACACTTCAAACGAATGAAAATCGTGTTTCTTCTCATTTATTATTAGTAATGTCAAAGGAAACTTTTGTGGGTTTCATTAGAAATAGGAAAAGCAGTCATGTAAATATCCCTAATTTATTGTCAGTACTGTATTTCTGTCACTGCAACCCATCTGTGAAATAGTTTTTGACATAAATCACAGCTTCTTTACGTTCTTATCTTTACACAAACTGACCTGAAGGCAAGAGTGCACGTATTTTGCATGGATGCAAAAGGCTGGGAGAGGTAATCGAAACAAAAGATTTATAATGAAAGGAAAAATGAAAGCACACAGTTCTAGTGATACAAAAATCATGATAATGAGACTTCTATGATAAAAAAGGAAAAGGAGAGAGAGAGAGAGAGAGGGGGAGAGAGAGAGAGGGAGAGAGAGAGGGAGAGAGAGAGAGAGAGAGAGAGTCTTTCATTGCAGAAAGACTCTCTCGAACTCCTTCTCCAAATCCACAAAACACAAATGGACAGGATGAGTAAACTCCCATGAACCCTCCAGCACCCTAAAGAGGGCGTAGCGCTGGTCCACAATTCCACGAGCAGGACAGAAACCGCATTGTTGTTCCTGGATCTCAGGTTGCACTATCGGCCGGACTCTCCTCTCCAGTACCCTGCCATAGATTTTCCCAGGGAGGGTGAGGAGTGTGATTCCCCTGTAGTCGGAACACACCCTCCAGTCCCCCTTCTTGAAAAGGGGAACCACCACCCCTGTCTGCCAGTCCAGCGGTACAGTTCCCGACTGCCACGCGATGCTGCAGTCATAGTATATTCATCATAGTTTTATTCTAATCTATTTTTTTTCTAACCTGCTGATGATTTTTTTTCAGAACTTATTTCAGTAGACTGCACTTAAGTCTCTTTTTTTTTTCTTACAAATGAAGGATTTATTTCTAGACTCATTTAACCCACATTTTGTTATTGTAGACTGGACCGCATTTAAAAACTAATCACTAAGACGGTGATTAAACATATAAAAATGACACTTTAGTTTTATCTTTTGGTACTCCCTTAATCATCCAGATGATTTTAAATGCCTGAGGTGAGTGTAGAGGAGCTTCTCCTAGAGTTTATTGAACACCCAGAGGTACAGGAGTGGTTGCTTGATGGGAACTCACCAAAGCGTGGTCGAAGCTGAAAGTGCTGATGTAATAAGCAGAAATGTCACTGTCAGCGAGAGGCTGCGATATCTGAGCGACTATGCCACATTCATCTGGAAAGATAACACAAAATGAAAGATAATGAGGTTAAAAGATGTGAAATAGAAAACTTTTATTGACTTGAAGAGTAATTAAACAATAAATACACTTTTTGGCTGTTTGACTGTACAAATGGAGTTTTAAAAGTGACTATTGATCCTTGACACATTTTTGACAATTTAAAATAAACTTATTTAATTCCTAAAATTATAGTATAAAGCTGCGTTCACTCAGAACGCAATTTGCGCGGCGGCTTTGATATTAAGTCAATGGTATAGATGCAATCTGAGGTCCATGGGTCCGATTTGAGCGGCGGGCATGGCGTGAAGAGCTGGCAACAGCGCGATTTGAGCGGGGGGTCAGAGTAAAAAAAAAAAAAAATCTGAATTCTGGGGAGGTCGCCGCATCAGGTCAACCAATCAGGGACTCAACTTGGGCATGTGATGTTTTCAGTAACAGCGGGTAGAATACACATGGTAGATTGATCCATAGTTCTCCTGAACTTCCATTCCTTTTCATAACCCGCCCTTTCGGGGCAGGGGGGTTTACAGGGCCCTTCCGGTGTGCTGTTGGGCGAAGGCGGGGTCATACAGTGAGAGTGAAGTTAAGTTTATCAGGAGAATCTCTGAATGATCTCATGAACCCAAGCATGGAGACGTGATCACTGATGTTTCTGTAGAGCTCTTTGAAATAAATCAACCTGATCTCCTAACATCACCCACATCTTCCACCGTAAATGAGAGGAACACAGACACCACTCCATGTAGCAATCAGGCTAAAATCAATAGCTGGTAGCTCCCATTGACACAGGGCAGAACACGTTTCAGACCACACTAAAAGGCTGATGAGTCTTATGTAATTGCAGAAGTTTCACGTCGTCATGTCTGCAGCTCCACTATAAAAGCCCTGCCCATCTTTGATTGTGTAACAGTCACAGTGACTCCTCTTCCCCAGCTTTGCCCCTCTGACTATTAATATTTAGCATTCAGACCTTCATTCATTTATATTGATAGTATTCAGATGTTTGCTCATTTCTTTTTTCACGTTCTCTTCAGCATGGCTCGTAGATATATTGCCTTCAGTTGTCAAAAATCTACTGGCTTGCACAATGGACTTGGAAGTTACGCAACCGTGGTTGAGTGCAATTGGCATTGAATTCAGCAAACTCTGTCCTGATGATGGGATTTGCAATCAACATTTCACTCGGGATTCTTTTTCCATCTTGATCGGCAGCCGTCGGGAATCGCTGAGGTCGCGTCTTGAGCCAGCAGCTTGAAACAATAAGGTTTTGGACCATGAGCGCCTGCCTTGATGGACTGAGAGTGGAGTCCGCCTCCAACTGTCCTGTTAACCATGATGCAAAACTTGTATTGAAAAAACTTGTAGCTACACAGAAGCAAAGTTATGGAGTCCCTGAAGGGACATCAGAGTCTTAAATAAATAAATAAACTTCTCAATTTATGGATCCAAGAGTTTTTTTGTGTCAACATATGCTTAAAAAAACCCCAAAACTAACTTAAAGTGGATTTCAATGTGAGAAATTCAGGTGTTGCGTGAGAGCTAGCAGCCCTGCTACATAAAAGCTCAAAAAATTTGATTTAGCATGATTTCATTTCATATATGTGTTTATAATAAATGAAATGATAAAAGTTGACAGTAAGCATTTTAAACTGTGAATTATGTGCAGCATTTCATATGAACTCAGATTGAATGTTGACAAAAGGTTTTTTTCTTGAAAGATTTTTTCCTTATTTTATTTCTGGTCTCCAAATGTGAAATTCACAGTCATTTTGGTAGAACTGTATTTAATAGGATTCTGTTCCATGTGAAGAAATGAAAAGCATCAATTTTTTTCTGAAAAAAAAAATGTAATGTTCTTATAAGGGTTCAAAGAATGGTTGGCCATCTTTGCAAAAAAGTTGACACCCCAGGTATAAAAGGTAACAGCAAGTCAGTAGAAACCCAGAAGCATCTGAGTGGAAGGTGTAAAGCGCCCACGAGGGCTTGCTTACCAAAACCAAGAGGCTGTCCTCCAATACGGACCATTCTCCAGAGTTCTCCAGACGAGCTGGTGAACAAAAGATCAGAAGGAAATCTAGAGGAATAAAAGAAAGCTCCACTTCAATCAAATGCAATAAATAATACATCAACTCATGAAAAAGTAGACATGAAAACACCAACTCGCTTTAGATTATTGTTATGAATTAGCAGCGCCAAAGAAAGCAGCATAAAAAATAACGTTCAGAGCGTTCTTCTATCCTGACAAAACTACACAAAGACGGTTTATGTGAGCAAAGATCTCACCAAAGGCTTTCCTTCTGCAGGACTCTGAACTGGAACTGATCTTTGAGTTACTTCACAGACAGGAGAAAGCCAAGAGTCTTACTGTCGCTGGGCCTCAGAGTCCATCACCAGTGAGACGTATCCATCAATGAGGGAGAAGGAGAAGAACTTGATGCAATCTAGCTCCTGCTCTGGAGATTCTTCTTTAGGACTGAAGGAGGAGAGAAGTAGAAATTCTTCAAACGAGGAGGATCTCATTTTTTATCCTGGACAGATTCCAACTTGGTAAATAGATTGACCCTCTTTGGTAAACATTAAAGAGTTTTGGTGACACATCCAGGAGTGAAAATGTCATGTTATGCTTTGTGGATTTTTCCTTCACTGTAGGTGATGAATATGGACAGCATCATTTTAAAATGCATCTTTCCCATTGAAGACTTTCAGGTTTGGAAAAACGCTAAAAGTCTTGATGACATCTTTTCTGATGCAGCCACACAAACCAGATCTGGGCTCCATCAGTGGCGGTCGCACTCCGCCACCCTGTGGCTAAGACAGGTACTGCATGGCGTCTCACCTGCTGGAGTAAAAGAGGACGTCGATGAGAGTGATGGCAATGGACGGCAGCGTGTCCGGGTCCAGAGACATGACACAGAACTGGTTCTGAGGGATCAGCACCGGGTGAACTGTCGGTTGGAGGGCTGAAAAAGAAAAAGGACAGAGGTCTTTTACCGGACAGTTGAAAAATAAACATCATAAGATAATATAAAGAAAATAACAAAGGGGAAATGTTCATATTAATTGAAACGAGAAAGCTTCTTATACTTGGAAAAAAAGGCACTTACAAATTATTAAAGAACTTATCGAAATGTGTGTAATTTATTGAAGTTTAAAGTTGGCTTGTTACTTCGACTCATTTTGGCTTTTTATTCTAAATTTTAGGATTCATAGGGAATATAGTCGTTTCTGTTTTTGCTGTGTGGTAACAAAAGCTGAGACTGAAAGAGAAACCGCGAAACCTCTCCATATGTTGTTTTTAAAGACCCACTCAGATGAAAATTGTGTTTTTGCTGTTTTTAACATGTTTTTGTGGCATTTTTCTGAGGATGGAGGACACACATAAAGAAAAGTAGGCTTAAAATTGCATTTCTGAGTATCTTGGCATTTAAACTGTTGTAAATCAGGAGCAGATAAAAAAATGTTGTTTGTACGTCTTTGTTTACTCGTCTGAGCTGGAATCTGGATGAAAGCTGTATTGTTCCCCAATATTGCTCACTATTTTTGTTGAAATAGAAATGTTAGGGGCTTTAAGCTAGTGAGAGAGCATGTAAACAGAGAGCTCTCAGCAACAGGGAGGCAAAGGGGGGCAGGGTTATGCTGCCCCAAGGGCACCGCCCACAAATTAGAGAAGAATTACTGATGAACTGTCACCCTGCAGAAACTGTTTTGACTAAAAACGGCTAAAAATCATATTTAAAAGACCACTGGGAACGCTTTGAAAATGGATCAGAAGATCAATTAGGATCTTGTTAGAGGCTGCAACTTAGTGGTAAAGAAGACACCCCAATTCTAAACATCATTATTTCAATCCAATGGCAAAACATGACACATTATTATAAACGTGATCATTATCTAAACATGATCATTATTTTGGTCCAATGACATGATGCAGATGATTTAACACTAATCCAACTACAGAGTGCAAGTGTGAATGCAGGCAGCTAAAAGTGATTATAGGATAAAGCTAGCTGCCAAATTAGCTGAATAGATTCTCAAACAATAAAAACATGTGCAGGCTGAAAGGGTTGCAGAAATGTCTAAAGTTCTTAGTTCATGCTCACTTAGGTGAAATTTTTTCAATAAAAAAGTTGCAGTTTTTACACATTTTTTTTTTACTTTCCCTGTTTAGTTTAATGACACGACAAACAGCAGTATGCATGTAAAGCTGCAGAAGAGACATCAACCCACTAAATAGGCTTCCACAGGTTCAACATTTCTGCTAAAAGTTCCCAGAACAGACAAAAAAAAAAAATATTGAGCATTTGCTGAATGTTTTGTGCAGCAGATTATCTCTCTACATTCGTCACCTTTTACAACTTGGACAACAGCAGAAAGCGCATTAACCACCTCATCAGCTAAACCTGCAGTTAAACGCAGAGTTCCATGTCTTATTGCTTTTAACCAAAATCATTTTAAGGCTCTTTTAGAATTGATTCTTCACTTGAAAGACCATTAACAACCTTTTACATGCAAATTGCTACTGTTACGGTTTAAAACAAGAGCTCCCTTAATGCCTTTGAAACAACTGAAGAACTTGGCAGAGCAAACTGACTTAGAACAAAAGGCTGAAAATTACGTAGACAAAGAGGACATATTTGCATAACAGTGTATTTCTTTATAGGAGTTTCTTTATAAGACTTTAGGAGTTTAAAAAACCCCACTAAAATATGATCAAGGACAAGGAATAAAAGTTCCTGTCAGATTTCATGTTTATAAAGAATATAAGGAAACCAAAGCTTGTTTTGTTTCCACATTTGGCCTTGGCAATTGAAGATACAAAGATGATTGTGTGGACATCAATACATGTGTTAGTGGCGGTAAAGCACTACCGTGTTCTCTTGTTAATCACAGGAGTTACATTCTGAAAAAAAACTGCAAAAGGCAAAATCTGCAATGTACTCCACCTTTTTTTTTTTTTACAAGAATTCTAGATGTTTTAAGGCTGTAAAACTCCTCACTTCACACGCAATGCATTTTTTCCAGAACATTTTCACACTTTTCTTGCTTGCTCAAACTCTCAGAAATACTCTTGAAGTTCAAACCTTTGTAGAAAAAATAAGTCCAGCAGTAGAGAATGAAAACAAATGTATGTAAATCTGGTAAGCTACGGCATTCTGTACCAGAGGAGATTGATTGACAGTGGTCTACAATTTATCAGGATGCAGAACATGGTGCGTTACGAAAAAAAAAAAAAATCTGCAAAGCAGCAAGACTGCTAAAGGTGAACCACACTATGACAAGAGACCTATGTTTTCATGCATTTTAACTTGATTCATCCTAAAGTCAAACCTTTTTCTTGAACTAATGCAAGCATTTGTGAACCTGCACTAAACGGTGGTTTCATTTTTTTTTCATCCACATCTGATCAGTTTGAAACAATGCATTTTTTTTTTCAAAGAAAATGCATGCGAACAGAGCTCTGCACCGTCTTTGCCGTTCTTCTGAAGACCGTTTGTCACATCCTGGCAACGCACGGGGACGGACTCTCCCTCCACCTCCTGGTAAATGCTGAATTCTTCCTTTAAGGTGCTGACAACCACAGACAGGTCTTTCTCTCTCACCTGCATCCCAAACATTTGAGGAAAAAAAAAAACGATTACAAAACATTTGTTCAAAAAAAAAAAAAACCCACTTGAGTTTAGTCATTAGAGTCATCGCTGACACAAGCGTGTAATACATTTTTGCCCACCTAACATTTCTTGCATGTAATACATCAACCAACTTTGGGTTGGTCTGTCAGCTCTGCTGGGAATTAATTATGTAAAATGCAAACACTGTGGATTCCTCCGTGTGGCAGCAGCTGAAAGAGTTCACTGCCAACCGTATGCACCATCATTCCTTCATAGGAAAGTAAAGAAAAACCACGAGGAAGAAGAGGAAGGTCGCTCACCAGGATGAAGTCTGTCTGATAGGTGGACAGCATGAACACCGAGACGTGCTGTTGGGCCAGGGGAGCGATGACCGACTTGGCAATCTTGGTCACACCGACCGCCTGGGAGCTGCTGGAGACGTTGCCATTGGAGACAACATTGAGTGGCAGCCAGGTGGAGCTCTCAACCTGGAGGTGCTCTGACGGCTGCAGCTCTGAGCAAGAAGACATCAGTGGTCCAAAGTCAAATGAGGGAAGAATGAAGAATGAATCTCTTTGTAATCAAACCTACTATATGCTGTGAAAAGCCTCATTTGAAGGTCATTTCATTTCAATTTGTGAAACTGTGGCACAGAAAAAGATCAAAAGACAACAAAAAAGTGGCTTCAAAAAGTTCTCATCATAAAACACTTCCAACCTTTGCTTTAATAGCAAAGTCAGAAAAAATGATAGTGAAGTTGATCAAGCTGACCACACTCACAACGTCAGGGGCAGATTTAGAAGTTTGGGGGGCCCCAGGCGAACAATAACATGGGGCCCGCTGAGGCGGTTGTATTTAAAAACAATGAAAAACTGCAGTAATGGTTTGCTTTTAGACAGCTCTAATGTCAAGAATCCAAATATTTTAATAGCCGTTGAAAAAGTGAAATCACATTTAAATGTTAAACTAATGTATATATAACATATTATTCTTACTTGGAAAAATCACGACATTTATTGGATATGTGCTAGTTCGTTAACCCCTCACTAGTAGGAACAAAAGATGATTTTATGTCTTTTGTTTAATTAGTCAGACTTTACTAATAAAAAGGGAGGAAAAAAATACCTAAATAAGGAACAAAACAGTAGCCTAATACATTCATAGTTAACATTTTCTGCCCATCCCTTTGCCTTTCCTCTCCTTTTTTCATTCTTGATTTTCTTTATCTTCTTTTAAACTTCTTTGATTCTGTTCTTCTTTTTCTTATTTTGTTTGTTGCTATATATAGTCCTGGTTTTCCAGCCCAAAAGTCCTCTAAAAATCACCAGGCCCACCAAAAAACACCCATTCATTCACCATATCTGGTCGTAGTTAATCCTGAAATAACAACTCCTATTGAACTTCAGTAGAACAATAAGAAAAACAAAGGAAATGTTTATAAAAAATCCCCAAATGATCAAATCCTAGAAGTTCTGGCATTATTTAATAGCCTATCCTGAACAAAAGAGGAAATTGTTCTTGTATTTTTACTTTTCATGAATTTAAGTTATGTAAAAAATAAGCAAGTCTCACGTTTGTCAAACATAATAAAGGAGGAGTTTAATTTTCAAAAACTATTTTGTGAATTTAAATTGGTTTAAACATTACAAACGAAAATATCGCCTGAGATTACTCCAAGAAGTAGTTGGTGTTTCTCTAATTGTGTATTCAAAGGTAATTTTGCACAACAACAATAGTAAAAATCCTCCCAAAAAGCTTATATAGGCCAATGCATTCATAAAGCAAATGATCTTTTGTTTTTATATTATTATTATTATCCTAGAAAGCACAGTTGTTTTCCTGCCTTCCTCATTCTGTCTTCTCAGCACAGCTTCACTTCAGATCTAAACATCAAATGAACGACAAACATGCAATACATTACCTATCAAATAGAAAGGGGATAAAAAGGATTAGAGTCAAACATATAAATTGAATTTATGGAACATATTAGTGATCACATATTTATGTTATTATTAATGGACTATAAATTTCATGACTGGTGAGAATGAGGACAGGTGAGACACTGCTTCCCTCTCCTCCGCCAACTGCTTGTCCCTGGTTGAAATGTATTTCAATCAAAAACTGTAAGCTCCCAAACCCAACCGAACCCAAACCCACCCCAATTATGGCCACAAGCCTAAAGCAATTTTTGCCAGAAAATCAGAATAAAAACGACCCTATTGAGCTGGAAACGGCCCAATCTGGCAACGCTGCTCTGCTCGCCAACTTGAATCTCTAGACTTTTGACTGGAATATACCATTGCTGCAGAGGGACGGGGGAAGGAACGAAACACAACCACATGATTAGTGAAGGTTGAACTTCTTTCACAGTTTAAATGCGAATCTCATAATAAACTTTATTATTTTTATATTTTTGACATCCAAAGTATTAAAATTTAATGATTTTTCGAAACTTTACAGAAGATATCATTTCTCACAAACTTTTCAGGGATCTAGAAATTACATTTTTAATTTCCAAAAGTTTTCCAGGTTTTTCATTATCGTACAAATCCTGAAAAACACTGAAACCACCAGCAGGGGGCGACCTATGGACCCCCAAAAGTACTCTGATAAAATACTGGAATAACAGCAGGAGGGTATTATTATTATTATTTTTTTTTATTTCAAGTTTATATTCTGTGACATTTTCACATTTTAGGCTAAGCTGGAGTAAAAGGAAAAAAAGAAAAATATTGTTTTATTTGCGTTAAATCCAAAGTTTTGGGTTTTAAAGTGCAAATGTATAAACAGGTGGCATCGTATTGTCCCATTTTGACAAAAATCCCTCATATATTCACACTATTAATGTTCTTGCAGGATAGTGTTATCAGAGGCTCTGAAGAAAGCTTTCTAAAGTCTAAAAAATGACATTTTTAGGGGAATAAAACAGAAATAACCAAGCAGGAAAGAAGGCGGAACCTGTTTCAAACTCCAACAGCTTTCAAACACATACGATTCAAAATGATTCTGTCTCAAAAGCTTAACCCGTTCAAGTCTGACTTTATTTCAAATTGTATATGTGTTCTGGGGTCCTCCTGCCTATGGGTGAGCTGGTGCTGCGGTGCTCATTCTCATTGGGGCAGCTGGGGTACCTCCATGTAGAAGGGGCTCTGGTCTGCCCTGTGTTGGGTGGGCACTGCGGTGATGACCCCTGTGGTTGGGCTGGACCTTGGAATAAATGGATCCCCGTAATATCGTTTCTCCACAGCAGTACTGAGCCAGACATTTTCATTTGAGCTGCAGTTTTTAGTCTTTGTTCAGTTTTCCTGTGGGTGGTGTCATGTATTGTGGGGGCTGGGTGGATGGAGGGAGGAGCTGGGGAGGAAAGGGTGGTTGTAATTGTAATTGAATTTTTTTTTGTTATTTTATTTTTATTATTATTTTATCTTATTATTATATTTTTATTTTATTTATTGATTTATTTATTTTTTTTATTTAAAGCGCCTTGGGTTTTCGCAAGAAGGAAAGGTGCTGTACAAATAAATAAAGTTTGAAGTTATAAAACACATTATTCCATGTGTTCCTATTACAGGGTATGTTTAATTAAGTGGAGTCCAGGATTCAATGGATTTAATCTAAAAAAAGAATATAAATTAAAAGTCATAAAAAAGGTTAGGCACTGTTGTGGTTGAACAGTTTGGATTTAAATCTCTATAAATTTAAATTGAAGTTAAATTTGTATTTTTCTGTAGATGACAGCATGACGCGTGTCTTTTTGACACACATTAGGGTAATTCAGTTACTTTGTTGTTCATTTTCATATCAAATATATCTAGTTAATTAACAATCAAATAAAATGATTGTTAAAAAAATGCATGAGCTGAAAATTAAAACCAGTCAGACATAAAAACGAGGAGGAAACAGTTGTTTATGGCGTAGTACCCAACGTTTTGGTTTCTGTTTTACCCTTCAAAGGGCCACTGTTCTGGCTGGCATATTTTTTAAGGACAGCCTCTCACTCCACACAGCTTACACCACCTAAAATAGGAACTCAGAAGGAGAAAAAGGAGACCGAGTGTTTTAGAACGCCTGAAGGCAACACAAGCCTTCAACATCTGCTTCTGGACAAAAGAATAAAGTGAAACGAAGAGCAAACGGGGAAGTGACTTATATGTCATCACTTTATGGGTTTTCATTTCCTTTATTTAAACACCAATTCAAACTAAACTGAGTCATCCTAAAAAGGTTGACTCATGCAAAGGAAGGAAAACAAGTTTTCTAAGGAACATTTTAAAAATAATATAAATTTTGATCTAATCACCAGAAACAGAGAAGTGTTTTTCCAAACATTTTTATTTGGCGATACAAAAGTCCTGTTTTCAAAAAACAATAAAGTAATGTTTGGAAAGCATTTTAAAAGTAATTGAGAAAAAGTGAAGCAGCAGTGAATTTCCTCAGCAGTTTTTACCACAGACTCCAGTAACAACAGATCGTGACTGTTGTAGAAATGAACAGTTCATTTGCCATCTTTGTTTTCAGATACAAACTGACAGCAGTTTGTCACGATGCAGCATTTGCTGCAAGTCTGTTTTTACAGCGACTCAGGTCACATTCATCCTGCCTGCAGGATGGGAGAAGGAAGGAAGTGCTAAAACAAAGCTTTGCAAAGGGTTTTGTGACCAAATTCAAGAGAGCTCAAAGAGGAGAAGACCCTTCTTTAGACAGGATTTAGAGCTACTCCTGCAGACTCTGCGCAGTAATAATGCTCTATGTGTGAAGGGATCTTTTGTTGGGATGTCCTGATATTATCACGTCATTTTAGACTCCATTGAAATTGGATGTTACATCCTGATCAGGGATCGGATATTTATAAAATTCTCCTTTATTGATCAGTTTCTAGATATTTCAAGCTTGTTAAGTATAAACGCTCTACTACAGGGGTGTCAAACATACGGGCTATGATGACCAGATGGTTTCATCTGGCCCAGTCACGAAGAGAAAACAACAGATCAACAACAGAAGAGAAAACAACCAGATCCAGAAATAAACAGCACGTCTTTGCAAGTGCGTGCCACGTCTGGGTAAGATGCAGTTTGGTTCTCCGAGCCTCACTGCTGTTAAGTTGCTTTAAAAATGATCAGGAGAGACACCCCAATTACCAAAATGTTGTTCTCAAAAAGAAGAAAGGCTGACGTGGAGTGCTGAGCTTTCCAGGAAAAACAGACCGAGTTTTATTTATTCTCCGAACTGAATGCAAAACCAGTGTGTATGGTATGTAACCAACTGGTGGCAGTGCTCAAAGAATACAACATTCAGCACCACCACGAAGTCACCATAAAGAAAAGTTTCACCATTTGCAGGGGCAGTTAAGAAAAGATAAAAATTAACCAACTGGAAAAAAACAGCTGTCTGCATTTTCTGCAGCCGTGACGTATTCTAAAGAGCATTTTAAACAAACCGTTGTGTTAATTCTGAATGAGCTGAAAGTGTAGTAAGCTCCTTAAATTGGAGGAGTCTGAGACCCGTTCAAATTTACCTTTGAAGCCCTCCTCGTCTAGCACCAGAGTGAAGTTTTCCGGGGTTTCTGTCAGGCTAAAGAACTTGCATCTAAACAAAAACAAAAAAAGAGGCAGTTTAATAACATGGAAAACAGGAAAGTAAAAGAACAACGTTTATAAATTCTGCTAACAACAGAAATCCAAAATGAAGTCCTCTGACATGTTCACGACTGAATTAATTAGCACACATTCCCAAAGCTTGTTATCATTTCTGCATTACTGTTTTGTCCGCAGCAAATGACTCAGAAAATGAGGGCAGAGCTTTCATCATCAGAAAAAGTCTGCAGAAAAATAAAGAAATAAATCAGAATCCATAACCACAGTTTTAACATCTAGTGCATCGTTTCTGGCTAGCATCAGCGAGAAATGCTGTTTTCTTTACAAAATACTTTTATGTGGGCTTTATGTCCTTTACTGAGTGGATAAACCCAACTGATAAAGCTCAGTATGTTAGAGGCTTTATGAAGAAAAAAAAAAGTAATTGGTATTCAGCTGGAATTTTTTCACAACACTTGAGGCCAAATGCATTTGCTTTCAAAGGCTGTTGCTTGGGCAGCCTATTTAGCCTGCCTGAATGCCTGAATGTTGTCTTTGTGAACAGATTTGCAGAGGGACTGAACTGTTCATATGTGATGAAAAAAAAACAATTGGGGCCATTTTATCAAAAGAGAAAGACAAAACAGGTTTTTCTACATATTTGCAGTAATTTCATTCAATAAACTCATCATTCAAACTCAAAGTATTGTAACAGGACCCAAAAAAAAAAATCACAATTATCTTCTCTTGCTCTCGTCTGTCACTTTCGAGTTTGAAGAGTACAACCTAAAACACTATTGTGCTTTAACTGGTTTCCTCATTCAAGTTCACAACTGTGAACGGCTTTAAACGGCTGAAGTTTAGGCTTTTTTTTTTTTTTTAATTCTGTTCTTCAAAACTCAGCGGTCAGCTCCAGCAGCATACCACAGTGTCAAAAGCCATGTCCTGCAGAGAAACAATGCAGCCCGTCTGCACCACAAGTACTGCTCATGCGCCAATCAACCAGCACAAAAGTACTGACCAGACGAGACAAAGTTAGAAATCAACAATAAACAACCAAACGTAGCTGTTCAGCGAAGAACAGCTTCGTTTGGACTTACTTTGTTTGCTTTCATACAGACCAGATGAGGATTTTCGGTTGGTGGTCTTTCTCAAAAAGCATATCAGACCCACTCCGACGAAAATTGTGTTTTTAACATGTTCTTGTGGATTTTTTTCTGATGATTGAGGACATGTACAAAGAAAACTAAGCTTAAATTGCATTTCTGAGAATTTCTTTATTAAATTTTGTGTAAATCTGGAGCAGACAAAAAAAAAAGCTATTTGTTAAAGATTGTATTTGTGAGATCGAAAATACACTGGGTGGGCCACAAGCTCCCTGCTCTGAGCTGTCAGTTACAAAGAAAGTGATTGGAGTGGGTCTTCAAGGTTTTTAAATATTGTTTTTAAAGTTTGAACAGCAAATAATCGCCTCTTTTTAGTGTTTCTAAGCCTTTTCAGCAAACAACTCCGGTGACTGGAATTTTGTGCCTTTAGAAAAAATTTTTAATGTTCTGTGTTGGAGATATAAGATACTACATGGAAGTTATGTTGGTCTTATTGGAAGCTAAGACAACACTTATTACAGGCTTACTACTCCTCCATCGTGGGATTCCACAGGGATAGCTAATTGGCCTTTGTCTTTATATTAACTTTATCACCTTGGTTTCATTTCAAAGTAGTATTGAAATTTTTTCCAAGGCTATGCAGATGACACTCAGATTTATTTGTCTCTAAAAAAAGTTCTTAAAAATTGCCCCATATTCATGGAGCCACACAATTCTTTCGAAAATCGTCATCTCAATCCAATGACAGAACATAAAAAGCACAAACAACACTGGTGACTGCTTTGATCCAAATTAATTCATTTGTGACTTTTTTTTATGCTTTTTAGGTCAGTATTACTTTTAAAGTGATTATCATTCTTGAAGATTAAAAAAAATGTCAGCTTGTCAACTAAGTGAACCCCTTAAATTGTTAATAAAGTAAGATAAAAACCAAGCTAATGCATTTTAATTTTAAACACAGATCATGAGACCGATATTTGTTGTTTAAAGAGTTAACTGTTTTGCCTAATTAAGCACGTTGCAAAAAATAAAAGCAGGCAGAACTCAGCATCACACTGTCATTTGTATAAACACTGGGCTCTGTAAGTGTTCAATCGGTAGGCAGTTACATTTTAAAAATCTGCAAAAGCAATAAAAGCCACTTTTATTTTGAAGGGTTAAAAAGGAAGGTGCCTTCCTCTCTTCTTAATGGGTTGGTGTTGGTGTGTTTTTGTGAAATTCCTGCAGCAATCATGCAGAAAATGCATTAAATATTTGTATTGTTTTGAGTATTTTGCTCTGAGCCAATCAGAAGCTTCTTTTGGGTCAGATGTGACCCGTTGGCCAGCATTTGAACAGCCCTGCACTAGATACCTTGTTCCATTGGCAAGTCAGTCTCCAGCTACAGGTCCAAACTTGAAATCAAATTGCAAAACAGAAAAATGCCAGGTCTTACTCATCTTTTTCACCATTTAGCAAGATTTCATTTTTTTTCTTTACAAGTGGACCATCATAAAAGTCTTACAAGCTTCGGTCACTTTTTTTTTAACTTTTACTCTAAAAACTGCACACAGACACCTGCCATCAGCCCGAGAAAGTCATGAAGTTGAAAGAGTTTTAACTCCTAAAAAGTCAAATCAGAAACGCTCAAATTCAGCACATTCTGTGCTTCCCTGATGTTGTGCCAGTTTCTCTCAAATCAAAATGTTGACAATCCATCCATCCTAGTGCTTTTACTGAATCCATAAAAAAAAAAGACAATTAAATACATTTGTCTCTTAATTTTCTGCCCATCGGGTCAGGTTTAGGATGCAACAGTGTGGGAAACCACCAACCGCTGACTCAGCAGAAGATAATCCCTGTCATGACACGGGACAATCACAGCGCAGAGACAAAGCGAGAGATGCAGGGAGAACACACTGTAACAACAACCGCCAGCTGTGCAAGCGAGCTCAGCCAGCCCATTGTGTTATTATTACACTCTTTTCATTTCCTGTTGCACTTTCACCTTCCTCACGTTGCAGTTTCCGGCAAACTCTGTATGGCACGTCACGTGCATCACTTTGCAAACTGCGTGTCGCTCTGCACGGCAGTAACTTTTTTTACTGTATTTTTTCCTCATGTCAACAACAAGTATATTTTAAGGTCAGATATAAATGCTCTTTAGAAGCAAGGTGTTATGTTTTTTAGTAGTTAAATAATTTCCTGATGTTGAATTTTCACCTTAACCTTGATCCTGAAGAGTTCCTGCCCTTTGGAAAGATTGAGCTTGAATTTGAGAAAAAGTTATTAGAAATACAAACTCTATACAGTCATTTCTTTTGCCATAGATTTGTAAAAGGGATGTTGTATTTTTAAGCAAATCTCCTTTTACATTTTGAGTAACAAAGCACTTGATTTGAATACATGGATGCAGAGATCATTCATGTCAAATCAGGCATTCTGTAACACACAAGAACACAACGTTCCTGCAGCACGTCATGACGTAAAAAAATATTGTTTTTGGTTTTCTTTGGATTCCAGCCTGAATAAATAGTAAACCTAGAAGAAGACAGTTCCCCGTCTTTGTTTGGCCTCCGTCCTCCATCAGACAGAAGAAAGGACAACAGATGAACCATCATGTTTCCACCTCAGACAGCAGTCTTTGAAGAGTAACAGCTGTTGAAAAAGAAAAGTCTTTAACAAAAATGGTTGTTTTTAATTTGAAAACATTACCAGAAAAGATTTAATTTAGTTTGGGCCTCCACTATCTGCAAAAACTCTTCCTCAGCAGGATCATGCGTGGCAATGGGAAGCAAAAACAAACTCTTTCTTTCAAGCCGGAAGGAAACGCAACCAGCAACAGGTATTGAGAGGGGAGGCCAAGCGAGAACTGAACACACAATGCTCCGGACTTTGATCCAGCTGCACGGAACAACAGGGGAGGAAAGGACTGTTCCTGAAGGTGGTGTCTGTTATGTGGGGGTAACTGATGTTCCAGCTGAAGAAACAATAAGAGAAGAGAGGTCTGATGTAAAGCGTGATGCAGAATCAACCTCGAGCTGCTTGATGCATGTGGAGAGAACGACGGAGGATCGTGGAAGCGGACAGGTGGAAAACTCCAAACTGAGCTTCTGACTTAGCTCAAGCTTTGTTCCAAACCATGCAATTGTTGACCGAGACGAGAAAGAGAACTTTGTGTTGCCTAAAGAGGAAACATTGACAATATAGGGGATCAAAAATTTTGAAAAGATGCAATCCCTCTGATGAAAAAAACAAACTCACGTGATAAGTGCGAAATACGGGCACTTACAAAGCACCTGGACACTCCATGCATGCATCATTCGTGCACGTGGTCAGTAAGAGGCCAGTTCTCACACTTTCATAACAACTAGAGTGTGATGTGAGGACACTGTACGATAGCATCCCCCCATACGTCATAGATGTATGCAACTTCCATTAGCCCCACAACACTTCACGATACACGTACCACGACGTTCCATTTTCATGATGTCTCTCGAGGTGGTCGTACGAGCCTGTCTACAGCACCTGTACAAGTGCGTGTGAGGAAGACCTTATTTTCAATCCTTCGACTGATGAATCGAATTAGGGAAAAGGCTTCAGCTGTCCTTCATAAAGCAGAACTAGTGTGTACTTTCATCCTCCAGCTCACTGATGGATGCTGATGAAGCCTCAACCATCACTGAAGCTGTTTACATGGAATAACAGAAAAAACAAGGCTGAGACCATCCAGCTCGTTCTTCCTCCTTGATCGTACAGGGATGCAGGAAACGTAGGAAACGTAGTTTTCCCACTTCCAGTTTGATTTGAAGAAAAAAAAAAAAAAAGGTCCAACTGGAAAAAAAACTTTTGAAAGAAGCGGAAAAGCACGTCATGTCCTCAAAATGTTGAGGAAACTTCAAAATGAGAACACCACGAAACGTGAAATGAGAACACTTCAACCTGTGTGCAAACAAAGACCAAAAAAGCCACTGGAGACACAACTGATGAAGACCTGATCACCCTGCAGCTACATCGATGAATCAGAAACAGTGTGGTCGTAAAACTAAAGGGTGGTTCCAGTCACCTTGGCAGTGTATCTGTTGCATTTCTCAACAGTCAAGAGACAAAAGAGCACAGATGTTTGACTCAATCAAAGCTCCTTTTTCAATGCCAGGTGACAAAACCCACCGTTGCAGGTAAGATGCAGGACCTGCATTGGCTGCAGAAAGCTGCTCTAAGGACAGATGCTGAGCTTCTCCTTTAGCATTGTCAGGGCAGTAAACTGCAGAACAATTGTAGGATTTAAAGGACTGACTGGAAACTGATCCTAATGCTAACATGAGATGTGGAAAACCAATCAAGTCCATGCAGGCTTGGAGTGAAGGAGGCCAAATGTCAAAGGGCACTGGAGAGATGATGGGACATTACAACAAAGCTAACAGCCAACCAACTTGCAAAGAAACTACAAAATAAAAGCAGGGCAACAAACAGCATGTCATTGTTTTCATTCTACTGTCAAAAAGCAGGAGTTCAGTTTCTATGGTTCAACGGCATATAGACTGCGGTTCGTTGTGACTGAGGTGGAGTTGGACATGCTCTGACAAACAACCCAGCGATGAGTCGGCCAGCCTCCGACAGGCAGCGCTGCGCCGGATTCCCGCCGTTTCCCCGGCAGCCACGGGGCTTCCTTACCGTGTTCGGTTCCGCAGAAATATGAGTTTGATGAGGGGGTGTGTGAAATGCTCCAGCCCTTTCTTAGAAATGCTGGTGACCCGCAGCCTGTGGTCTAAAATGTGCAGGTCCATGTTCCCGGTGGCGGGCTGGTCGTCTCCGCTCGGCTGTTCCTGCAGGCGGCGGGAACGTCTTCTTGGCCGGAAGGTTAGAGGCAGGCCTCGGTGAAGAACATTACCGACTACCGCACACACCTCGTCCCGCTGCGCCCGTTTGACAAGACGACAAACATCCGACGCGCCGCTCATCTACTATACGTTTGAGAGCAGGAGGCGGAGCCACGGGGACACGCCCCCATGTCTTAAAGCTACAGCATCACGAAGTTGAACTTACCACAATAAGAGCTCAAGGTAGGGCTTTGGATCATTATTTAGGCGGCCATCCGATTCACGAATCAAGTTCAACGATTCACAGAATATTTAAAATAGTATATTTGTTGCTATATGAATGTCTTTTATTGGATGTATTAAATTTAAATTATATGTATTAAATCACCATAATTTATACCTTTATTTGGATTAGAATCAACAAAACTGAAGGTTTAGATAGAGAGAAATGGTGTTTGTCACATTAAACAAGTTTTTTATTTTTCATCAACCTGCTGGTTAAGTTCAGCAGTAACATAAACAACATAAAACCTAAACATCGCTGTCATTTTGGATCACTTATCAACAAAACCTGACAATGTTCTCCACAGTTTTTCCATCCTCAAAGTTCTGCAACATTTTGTATTTTAAAACACTGCATACTGGTACAAGCCAGTATGAAACCTTGCTTTTTTCTGCAGCAATATCAGCTGAAGCACATTGATTACATAAACATTTCGCTTCTGTGCAGCACAACATTTCAGTGCAAGGCTGCTTTTCTCTGCACCAGAATCTGCCGGAATTGCATTAATTGCGTCAACTGTTGAAAAGTTACCGTAAGATAGTTTACTTTGAAAATAGAAAGCTCCACTGACACTGTTTTTTGGAAGAATTCTTTACTTCCGGTGACAGTGGTGCTGCACACTCGGCTTTTTTTTTAGTGTATAAACATAACATTCAACATTATTTTGCATTTCAGAGCAATAAATACATTGTGCATGAAATATGTTTTTACTACACTACTAAACTTTTAAAAAAGTGAATTAGCGATCTTGGACGTCACAAATATTTGTACTCAAATTTTTGGGGGCATATCGAGAGTATTCAAATACTCGGATACTCGTTACAGCCCCACAACTTCCTAACCCCCAATGATTGTGTCCAAAATTCCTTCACTACATAGTGCACTACTCTAAATTTTCCAACAGCAGCCCAGGCGTTTATTCCCAAATTTTGGCAGGCGGCCTGATTAGTTTCTTAGATGCAGGCCTATTGGAGACCAGTATTTATTCCATCAGAGACAGAGTGGTGATGGCCATTGGGTTAATTTTGCAGTGAAATTCTGTCACAAAATGTAGACAACACCAGATGAAAATTTTGGGATTTTATTGAAATGATGAGAACATTGTATTATGATCTGATTAGATCTGGAAAGCATGATCAATCTCCACATCAAAATCCTCATGTCAATCATTTTCCTGGAGACACGTGCACCTTTCCATCTTTGCTCAATAATTCTTGTTCAAACCAGTTCTTCTAATTCTTTGCTAGCTTTCTTTGCGCCTTCACCAGGCAATTGGTTTGCTTGTGGCTCCTCTTCTTGCAGCCGTCTTCTCCATATCACCCATCTGCTTGCACCATTCTCTAATACATTTAGGATCCAACCCAAAATGTCATGCAGATTCCTCACCAGAATGCTCTTTTGGTGCTCGCCACTACACAAAGTTTAATTGCTAAATCAAAAGAGTGGTTCTTGGCCACGCAATACTGGCTTGCAACACAAATGCCACAAACACCCTGCGTCTGCACAACTGTGCACGACCCCCGGAAAATGGACGGATCTCAAAGGAGCCCGGCCACTATTAGAGACCGGTGTCTAACAATAACAAGGCTCAAAGTTTAGTGTAGACCGACTTAAATTCAACTGATGCATTTTGGAAACAAGTTCTGTGGACAGACAAGGTTGAAATTGATTTTTTTTGGCCACAATGAGCAAAGGTACGTTTGTAGAAGACAGGGTACAGAGTTTCATGAAAAGAACCCCCACAACCTTTCAAAAATGGACACTTCGGTGGAATTAGGCCTCTTTCTTTTAGTTTGATATAACACAGACCATGAAGTACCACCTGCTGCAGCACAAGTGATCACTGTTGGATGGTTTCAAATCTAACTCGTTTTCAATTTCTTATGTTAAAAAAAAGATTGTAAAGAAATGTGGGGCCATGACAACCACTGCACATGAACGACACAAATCCATCATTTTCTAAAGAGCATGGAGAGCACATCAGTAATACTGATTCCTGAAACTTCACTATTATTGACAACATTTTAAAAATTGATTTTATTTGGACACATTTCAAATTTATTTAAAAATAATTTGGTTTCGTTTTTTTTATTAATATAACAAGCAAGGCATGACTTAAACATGATAAATAAATGCCATATCATCCTGTTTTTTTCCCTTATGGAACATATTATCTGAGAAAAACAGCATATGATCCTCTTAATTGAATTATTGTATACCTTTTTAAGTCAGGTTTTTTTTTGTTGCCTCTCTTTTTCTACTTTTCTTAGTTAGCTTTAGAAACTTACAATTAAGAATTTAATTGCTCTGTGTTGTTGTGTATATGATGATAAACTTATTGACTATCTGGAAAAAAACCAACAAAAAAAACCCACGGAAAGTTTCAGAATATAACTTGGTATGCTACAAAAAAAAAAATCCTGGTGACTTTTCAGACTTTCATAACATTTTTGAAATTAAAACATTTTTAATGGTGTTTAAAAAGAATATGTGGGCCATTGTTCTGATTTTTAAATTTAGGAATTTGGTGTCCATTTATCCAAAATAACATTTAAGAGATCAGACACTAATTATGGTCAAAAATATTGATTATTTAATTTCATTTTTAATGTCTTTGATCTGGGGTGACAGATCTAGCTTTTAGTTTACATGACATATAACTAAAGATTTTTACCATATGACTTTACAAACCTTTACAAGGATTTTCCAGAAACATAGTTTTATCTTATACTATATCCTACATCATTTCTGTTGTCCTGAAACTTGAAATTAATTTGCTGCATTCAGAATTTGATATCTGTTAAGTGAAAAAAACCCACTATGAATGATTTGACAAAATGAAAGCTGAACCAGTAATTAATACGTTTACCATTGTGTTTATTCACAAGTGGTGGTAAAACATTTTTCTAAATTACTATGTTCCATTTCATGTCAAAATTTCAAAGCAGAGCAACATGTGCTTTACTTTGAAAATCACCACCCCTTCATATCAGATCACATCATATTTCATTTGGTAGGCTTTTCCCACATCTTACAGCTACATTTACACCACCTGGTGTTTCCACACTGGAGTATGCAGAATGACTTGTTTTCTTTTTTACAATACAAACTCTTAGTCTGTCATCATAACTCACGAAATTCTCTGCATATCACTTTGTTGTCCAACAAAATTGACAAAAATATGTAAAGACGCAGATAATGAAGAATCCCAAATGTAGGTGACTATAAAGATTGTTATTTTGTTTTTTAGATGGCTGGAGTGAAATGTAGACTAAGACATTGATGTAACGCAGACCAGCCAGCAGATTAAAACCTGTGGTGGCTATGAGAGTAGATATGACAGAGTTGATTGCAGTTTCAGTCCTTCTCTCATTGCAGAGGTGAGCTCTCAGTGGGAATCATTATTCTGGACTCCATGCTTCTGATCAAAGGCACTGAAACAAGCAGGAATAGTAAGTTATCAAGTCTTCCTTCCATGTCTTTAAAATCCATATTTGAATTTTTTTATAAACAATTCTGTTTCTCACCCTGTAAACCCCGAGAACCATTTTCATCTGGGCTTTAAAAGTTAATTTGACTGTTTTTATGTGTTTGTTCATTTTGGGTAGCAGCAATTAACAGTAGCCAAAAAGAAAATGAAAAAATAGACATAAATAATAAATAAAAAGAGAGAGCAGCCAAATTTGACCCAATGGGTTCTCCACAGCAAAAAAAAAATCCCACTAAATTTTATTGATTCCCTTCATGTATCAAATTAACTGAAAATCCATTGTATTCGATGAGCACTTTTACTATGAGGAATATGTAAATGTATGAAATGTGGAATAACATATGTCCACCTATCTTCCCATTTCCTTTGTCCATTATCACTTTTTGACACCTGACAGCCAATAAGAATTGAGTATTTATCCAGACCATGGTATAAGTCCCAACATATGAGTCACATATGTGAAACAATCTTTTTATTTGTGGCCGTCAGGTTTTTCTGTTTTTGTGCTCCTAAATGCAGCCAAATGATTTTTTAAAAAGCTATCTAATCTGTCAGAAAAACAGAGCATTTCTTCCTCCTATTAGAGGCCAAAATAGATGGTAAGACTACCACAGACATGATTACTTTAATTATGTTAATTTTTAGATACATGTAAAATGATTGTAAAAAGAAATCTTTGTGTCTCACCTGTATAATACACGTTTACATCCCATCCTTCTCTTCTCCAGGCAGAGTTTCTCGTCTCCTCACGGGATTGAAGACTTTCATACGCTATAAAAAGCACACATCCAGAATATTAACCGTTTCCAGTGGAGTTTATTAACACTAACAGGACAACAGAAATATTTGTCTACATTTAAATGAAAATTTTCTGATGAAAACTGTGTTTTTTATATGTTCTTGTGGCATTTTTCTGGTGATGGAGGACACATATAAAGAAAATTAAGCTAAAAATTGCATTTCTGAGTATTTCTTTATTTAAATCGTTGGGAATCAGGAGCAAACAACAAAAATGTCATTTGAAAAAGAACTTGTAATGCAGAAAATACGCTAGGTGGGCCGCAATCACCCTGTAAACAGAGAGCTCTCAGCAACAGGAAGGGGAGCTTAAAAAATGATTGGAGTGGGTCTTTAAAATTCTGAAAGATAAACTTTATTGTTTTAAAGTCTACTTCTAAATACAAATCAATATGTTGAATGTTTTTAGGCAACAATTAAAAGCTAAAAATAAAAAAAAAAGAATTAAGCATCAATTCTCTTTTTTTGTACATATTTCGACAGGTGATGGTAAAATTGCTAAATGCAAAATCTTTCTTTGACTTAGCTACAAAATCCCACATGAATATATAACTTAATGCACTCACCCCACAGGTGATGAACAACATACAGGTCACCGATTTGAGAGAAGAACCCGCCCACGGCCTCGTTGTTGCTCTGTCTGTATTTTATTGCCCTCGCCCTGTTGGAAGACGAGTCGTCTTTAGCACAAACTTAAACATTTTAATGTTTTTTAATACCAGAAGTTGAAAAAGTGAGGGCGTCTTACCAGCGGTTTCCCCATTCAAGCATGGTTCCAGGCTGAAACACAAGAGATCAGTCTGTGTGACTAGTCGTCAACATCAAATACAGCAGTTTAACACAAAAGCAAACTAAATGTTTTTCTTTCAAGTAATCAAACATATTTTTCTGTGAACAAACTCCCAAAGCAGCAATTTCTCTTGTAGTTTGAAACCATCTGGTGTCATGAATAAAGATGGCTGTCCTGATGATGCTAAAGACTTTTCTATTTTTAGAAACAACAACAGGAAGAAGACGGCTGGTCGGGGTAAGCAAGGGTGGAGCCTGATTTCAGACTCCAAGCATACTTGCAGAGGCTTCAAGCCTGGTTTAACCTTAGAAACCTTTTTTTAATCCCAACAACGTGACAAACAGCAGCTCTGAATTCAGATCACTGGAGCATGATGACTAGATATGATTTCAGAGCTCTTAATAGTTGTTGTTCTGTGAAGTTTTTGCATCGTTTCTGACTAAAACATTGTGTTTTTTTAGTCCTTTTCTCCTTTTATTTATGATTTAAAAATAGTATTGATCCAGTTACATGTTAGCTCTTAAGATTATGACACTTTTTTGTTGTATTTCATGTCTTTTTTTGTAAAAATATTATTGCTGTTGGTTTTGGTCCTTTGTTAATTTGTTTTACAAACAGGATTCTTGCACTACAGTCTAAAAAGCCTTAGTCACAACTGCCTATTGCGGGTTGATATGAGCTGGGTTAGGGTGAAAATGGTCAAACCTGGATGACCTGGCGCACAAGTCACCCACATAAAATATTAAGGTTGTAGATTGCTCTGTGAGCCTGTAGAGCAAGCATGTTTTTCACTACATGCATGCTCAGGGCTCTAGACTACATTTTGCACTGGTTGCAGCGCTGCGCCTAACTTTTTTTCTTAGGTGCACCAGCACAAAATTTAGTGCACTTACCTTTTTGTCCACATTGCATTTAACTCAACAGATTTACATGGTCACTTTCCTTGTTCATTGCTGTCAATATTAAGACTTGAAAATGATGAACTTACAAACTGGTAAACATAAAGCCTTTATTCAAAACACAATAATGATCAATTACATGAAAAAGTTGGGGCTTAAAGACCCACTTCAGTGACATCTGTGTTTTAAATATGTTCTGGTAGCATTTTTCTCATCATAAGAGAACACATATATAACACATTTAAGATTAAAACATAAATGTACTTCTGTATTAAAATAAAAACGTGCAGTTTGAAAAAGCTTAAAAATGTGACAGCAAGTGAAATGGGTGGGCCCAAGTCTCCCTGCCTATTCTGATTCATCCACTCGTAGACAAGTAGATCCATATATGTCTTAGTTTTCCTTGTCTGAGCTGGAATCTGGATCAAAACTGTACGGCTGGATAGTTCTGGTATTGCTCATCATTTTAGTTGCACTGTAATGTTTAGCTTGGGGGTGTGAGGGTCTGTAAGCTATGGGGAGAGAGTGTAAACAAAGATTTCAAGTGATATCAGCTTGGGGTTACTTCACACCAACAGTCCTGCCCACAACTCAGAGGTGAATTTCTATTAACTCCTGCTGCTCTGCAGAAACTATGTCCTAGAAAACAACACAGATTTTGGCTTAAAATGACAGAATAATCATGAAAAGACCACTGGGAACGCTTTGGAAACAGATCCAAACATAGTTGGAGTGGGACTTTAAAATGCTTCACAGAGATGAAATGTGTTTCTTTATTTTTTCTAACGGATTTTCTAAAGGTTACTGGCAGGTAGAAGTGGCCGAGAAAGATCGTGAGAAAACAACTATCACAATAGGTAGGGGACTTTATCGGTGGCGTGCCATGCCCATGGGTCTCAGTAATTCTCCTGGTATATGTCAGCGCATGATGGAGGCCAAGCCTCTTAGCACCAGCGGCAGCGGCCACCTGCCGAGTTTGCTGAAAAAATGCTGGTCGCTGTGCAATGGCATTTTGGGTCATGTGACTGTAGCCTAAAATGATTGTCAATACATTTAGATGTATGGATAAGATGGAAATCAGTTTTGCATTTCTATTGAGCATTTTTTTAAGTTTGTGCTTTTTTGATTTTGTTAACAAAAAAGTTTTACACATAAAATAACAAAGCTGAATACTTTGAGCCCATGAAGGAACACTTCATAAAGTGCTCTGATTCTGTAGTTTTATTTTCTACTGTTTAGGTGGAAAAAAAACACCTCCAGAATTTTCCATGTCTATAAAAGAAAAGCTCACTCTTTGTTGTTGTGTTGCACTCCCTCCAGCGTCAGAGCACTACATGCTCCAATTCAACTTCCAAAAACTTAGATTGGCGTTCTTGCATATTTTTACTTGGATAGTGAGCAACAAAATAAAAAGACAGCAGTGCTGACCTGATTTAGCCTCTTCCAGAACATGTAGGTGATTAATGAAATCTGTGTAATGTCAGTGTAAGCATACCTTTAGGCTATAAGTGCGTAACTCATAGATGTTGGGTCCTTGTCTTGGCAATGGTTCATTCCAGAAACTGAACTCTAGAAGAAGCTGGTTTCGCCTTGAAATCAACATCTTTGACCGCTCTTTCCGAAACCCCAAATACTCCTGAAACCAAACATTTTACAAAGAACCTTTTTTTTTTTGCAGTTTTGCAGAATTGTGCTTATTCTCATTTTAACTCATGGATTCAAAAATAAAGAACTGTGCATAGGTGTTGGAATCTCTTGGTTGTTGAAATTTCCCTTCCAGGAGCCACATTTCTTCTAGGAAGCAGCAACAACTTCCCAGGGTTTCTGAAAGTCTCTCAAAGTGTTTTCAGTGCACTTCTTTTTTCAGATTGTTTTCAGAAGAAATCTTTGCCACCTTTTATTTATTTATTTTTTTAACCGCTGATGTTCACACCAGCCTTGGCAACATGTTCAAGCGACCAATTCCCATTAAAAGTCTATGCAAACGCACGTATATGCGCATTTCAGGCTATGTGCAGAACGTGCAGCCATTAAACGCGCAATGAGAGTTAAACCATTAGAACAATTTGCACCAATCCTCCTCCAACTGTGAATATATGCACTAGTATCGGGTAGCGACAGTCCAGTTTGAACACCACATGCTAAAAGCGTGTTCTTGAGTGTGCATAGCTCAACACTTGAACAATTATCCATGATGTATTGTTTGGGTAGATTAACACCACATCAAATAAAAGATAGGATTGACATGGGCAGTTTGTCAAATTTTAGCCCATTGCTTTTTCTGTTCCAGTTTCTCTTTCAAAAACATTAGGATAGTGCAGATTACCTTGTTGGCTCTCAGTTTCTGCAGACATTCAGTCAAAGCCGGGTATCCTCCTCGATACCTCCACAGGTGCACTGCCCAAAATGAACAGCAGAGGTCACTACAGCACTTTACTTGGACCAACTACACCCACACATCCTCCACCATCATGTTACCATTCTTTGTTGTCACTGAATGCTCTAAGTGTACACCATCAACTGTTAATTGTCATATGTAGGAAGAGATTTGTTGCTGGTGAGTCAACCAGAGTGTCTGCAGGCACTCCGGAGCCAAACCATCACAGCTCATGTTTGAGCAACTCAAGTTTCTCCCACATCAACCAAAGCTGCTGCTGCTTTCACACTGCTCGTCTCACACCGGGGCTGTTGTGTTGTTGCTGCATACCAGCTTGGTCCTGCTCCCCGTACCAGGTGTTCCAGCTTCCAACCACCTCACACGGGAAGTCCTGGTCCTGATGGAGCTTCTTCTGCACTTCAGCCCTAACAGATCAAAAGTAAATAAATACAAAAATTCTGATGTTTTAAAAAGATTGTCATTTCAGCAAAATGACCAACAAGACGCCACTGAGGAACCATAGAAAACAGCAGCCCCCTTTCAGAATAACGTTCTTTATGATAATGTAATACAAAAAAAGCATAACTTTTTTAATATGTTATGTTTGTTAGTATGTTAAAGAGAAAGTTGGCATTAGAGAAGATCTTTAACTAGCACTTTAGCACCATAATTATTCATCCATGATAAAATTCAAGTTCAATAAATGTTTACAGAAGTACAAAGTACAACATTTTATGCAGCAGAACAATGTTTTGCATCTTGTTGACGCTTTTGCTGTCAGTTTAGTTAATTTTGGAGGATTTTTACTCTCAAAAAATCAAAAACAAACTGACATTTGACAGAGAGATCCCTTTTAGCGAAGTCAGTTAGAAGATATTTCAGACTTTTTGTGGTGCATGCACCAAATATGGCATGCATGTACTTTAGGTTCTCCTGGTTCAGAAAAGAACTTTAACCATGAGAAAAATAAAAAATGACACTCAATTGCTACAAAAAGATTCAAAATCTTTTTGCACCAGTCTCAACATGGGCTGTCCGTGCACAAAATGAAGTTTTTAGACTTGAGGGGTACCTTCAGAATACTATTTTATAACAAAAAAACAAAACAAAAAACCGCCTCTTTCACCCTCGGTGGGCGATACCTCATCCCAAACTCGGGTCCTCTACCAGAGGCCTGAGAGCTTGAGGATCTGCTTAGGTACATCTATGCCAAATTTGGTGCTTGTACCACAAAATGCCCAATTTCTGTATTTTAAAAATCCTCTCCACAATTTTTCTGTTACTGCCCTTAAGTTAAAGGTTTATACACCAAAACAATATTTTTTCAAATTACTTCAATCCAAAACTTAACATTTAGTTTATGATATAAATTGAGTTCATAATTTAGAAATATAATACTATATTTTAAAGTGAGGATGTAGTTTTTGCATCAGTAGTTTCTTGAAAACACTTGGATCTCCTTCCTTATCTCCTTTGTAAAACAAAAAAGTCTTTGTAAAGTTCTGCAAATATAAAAACGTTTATTATATCAAATGATGACATTTGAACATGTTTTAGGATTATAATAATTGTGAGTCTGTATCAGGACAGAACGCTACATTGCACAGATAACATTGTACTGTTACAGTGGTTCTTATGTTTTTAAATCTCACTGAACGGATTCAGGAGGATTTAGAAGCAGGAAAAGCGCTCACTCCAGGCTGTTGTACGCATCCAGGCACTCCGGTTTGACGTCATGAACTTTGGAGGAAGAAAAATGGGAAAAAATAAGAAAAACATGGAGACAGACCTGCAATAAGTGGATGTTTTCTTTTAAGACACACATTCAAATGATTCACCAAAGTAATTTCACACTCTGCCGTTGCACACAAAACTGATTGAGTTGCAGGAGGTTGTAGGCTATGGCTGACAGAATGTTTCATTGAAATCCCTGCACGGTGCAACGTTCACCACATAAAAGATCAAAGTCTGGGGAGAGCGCCGGATTCCTCCTCAAGAGTCAGACACAGTTATCACATCAGAATTAAAAGATGGCCAGAAGACTGTTCTGATGTTACGCACCCCTACCACGCTCTCAGAACGTGACTGCGCTCTGTGTGTTGTACAGATGGGTTTGAATTGCGCTTGTTTTCAGATTGTTTTTGCAATTCTTCTTTCTTAAAGCGCCTTTGAAAGAAAATTTGACCCCCGCCACAAAAAAAACAAAATTTGAATGCACCTAGTACCCGGTGCAAAAGCCATAAGCAATCTTCTTAAGATTTCACACACATACCATTGGGTTAGGTCTACAACCAAAGTTTTGTTGACCTTTAATCTAGGAAAGAGGCTGCCATCTTGAATTAAAAAAAAAAAAAAAAAAATCATGTAAACTCAATGTAAACAATGTAAACTCCTCCTATGAGTTTCATTTTACTTTGCCCTAACCCCTGGAGCATAGTTGGAAAGCTACTTCGGAAAAAATGTTGGATTTAGAAGTAGATGATGTTTAATGGCGTTAGCGTGGCGAGGTAGCATGCCCTGTTGCTCACACATTTTTTGTCGCTGGCTCAAGCTGAAGGAAACAATACAACTTACAATAAGAACAAATAAAGAATCTGGGCGTGGTTAACAAAAAACCTCAGTTGTCAAGGAAATCTAAAAATGCACTTTTGCTGATTCATCTAAAAATGACAGATCTGTTTGTCAACCCCAGGGGACCAAAAACAAATAAAAAAATCTGGTTGCTATGGAGATAAAACCCAACAGAAAACCTGCCATTTTGAAGAAAAAAAAACGGGGGCAGCAGCCGCTCAGCCAGTGAGGACAGGTCAGGAAGGAGCGGCGGGGCAGGGGTGGTTAGCCGCTCGCGGCTTTACCTTTTATTTTAGGAGCACAGAAGCAGAATTACGCTTCAATGTTTGTTTCTGGATTGTGTATTTTGTTCCCCAAAAACCCGTATTTTAACAAAGCGCACACTTACACTGAATCTTATAGAGGCTGCTGGTCTCTTTCTTTGAAAGCAGGTTGGAGTGAGCGTCTTTCCTGGCTTCCACTTTGTGCACAAATAACGAACGGAACCAGCCTTTGTCGCCGCTCTCTGAAAACCTCCTACAGAAACAAGAAGAAGAAGAAGAAATTTACTTGTACAACTTTATTCTTGTAATTTAACAGTTACAACTTTTTTACTATAAATTCACAATTCACGGTTGTAATTTAATGTATTTTTTTGTTTTTAAACTGGCCCTAACACTCCTTTTTTTTTCCCCAATCAATTTAATAATATGCATCTCAAACAGTCTTGATATATCTATATATTTTTATTAATCATATTTGTCTCTTTTCTTTTGTTTTTATTGCTTGCAATAAAACAATAAACCGATTGGTTGGACATTTCAGTGAGTGGCTCACAACCATAGACAAAGAGGTCACAACAGACTTTTGATTGAACTCACTCCAAAATAAAACAAATATGACATTTCATCAATATTTTCAATCCCAAGATTATAGACATGGAGAAAAAAAAGGACAATCAGAAATTCTGACTTTTCTTTATCCTTCAAAAAAATTGCACCTTAATATCAGAATGTTAAAGTCAAAATGTCTGCTTGTCTCCCATTAGTTCCCCTCTGTGTCCATTATCCTCTTCTGTACATTTACCTAAAATTAACTTCACATCATTTTTGGTTTTGTAAATACTCTTAATGCTGCAAAAAGGCATTTTCCCTTATAGCGGGACTAATCTTCCTCTTCTTCTCCTTTGGGCTTTCTCAGCTTCCTCCATAACCCCGTCTTCTGCATCCTCTACTCTAACACCAGCTACCTTCATGTCTTTGTTCGCTGCATCCACAAACCTCCTCTTTGCTCTTCCTCTAGACCTTTTGCCTGGCAGCTCTAGACTGCATTCTTCTATCAATATCTTCACTGTCTCTCCTCTGGACATGTCACAGTGTAGCTCTCTCTGACCTTCTCTGTACTTCTCCATCAACATCCTTCTCAATCATCCCCCATCATAGGAACAAATAAAAACTTGTATTGTAGGATAAGAAAACAGACAACCGTACCAATCTATTAACAGAAAACAAACTGCGGAAAATGTTGAACAAAAACAAACAAAAAGTGGCGCCACTGGTTTTCATCAAATGCCTCCTTAAGACACAAAGATATAAACAAATTCTTGGGTTTAAATAACTAAAAAGAGCTTGTTTGCGGCCAAAATAAAAATAATTAGCCAAATATTTTGTAACCAGCTTTTTCACCAAGTGTGACAATACCTTCAGAAATGGAGAGCTGTTACAGTCAGCTAAACATCACATCCAAGGACTTTTTCTAATCTCCTCCTTTCAAAGCTGCTTTAATTAACCTCAGTTGCTGCAGTTTTGCAGCAGTGTCACTTCTGAGTGGCGCAAATGAGTACAACTTCTTATGGATTAGAGGGCCATACTGCGGCGCTTTAGTTTTTGCATTTTCAAAGCCATCTGCTTGCTTACAAATACTTGTTAAAGCCTTATTAAACTCCAGTAATCCTCCAAATTTCAAGGCCAAGGAGACTTCTCTCCTAAACACCTCATGGTCCAGTAGTTTAAATTAGAAACCAATATTAGCTGTGAAATTCCCATGGCGCTTTTAAAGAACATCAAAATAAATTAGGAAGGTTGCCGCACAGGAAATCCAGGCATGAGAGGAAGCTCTGAAATGCTGTTTAGTAAAATGCAGACAGTACAGGGCAAAGGTCAGAGATATTATAAATGATTAAAGGGGCTTTGGGAACAAGTCTGTCCCAACATAACACGTTTCAGTTCAATAAAATGATCTAAAACCATCATCTTTATGTTAATAAAAGCCAAAGGAGGTTTGGTAAATTTGAGGAAACAAACTGGTTTGTGTTCAGACTCAACAGAATGAAGAGAACATAAGCCAGCAGTGAAAAACTACTATTCTGCTAGAATTTAAAGGTATTCGCCTGAATGGGTCCAAATGTGCAATAAAAAAGTTCCAGATTAAGACTTACAGTTACTTTTATTCCCCCCCCAATTATTTTTCCAAGCTGAGGTTTACAAATAAAACATCGCGTTAGTTGCTGCCACCTAAACGTTTCTGTCTGTTTGGCGCGCATGTGCGTGTGTGCAGGTGAGGGGTACCTGGCGGCTGCCTGCTGCAGGCGGACAGACGTGTGCAGCGCGCGTCCTGTTGTCCGCAGGCTGCCGGCCTTCGCCATCTTCCTCTGTACTGTACACGCCGCTCCCCGCAGGTACATGCAGACGCGCGCGCCCACGCACACACGTACGTTAATGTTTACCTGGACTCCGTGACGTCTTGACAGGTCATCACATGGCTGCCACCGGTCTGACGGTTCACTGACGCAATGCCTCATGGTCTTTAAGAGGGCGGGGGAAGCATTGAACCCTAGACAACTACATTTATGACATTTTTGAAATAAAATTAAATAAAAATGTATTCTCTCCTGCTTTATGTTTGCCCATATATTTTACTTTCATGTAGAAAAGTGAAACTAAATAATAAAGACCCACTCTTCTATAGTATTTGCTAAACTTTACTTTACTTTAAAGTATACTATAAATAGTATAGAATACTTTAAAGTATACTATGTTTATTCATTTTCCCCCAGCTTACTACATTAAAAATGCAAAAAGTGTATTTCATAAAAAACTTTTAATATTAGTTTAAAATAGAAATAAAAAACAAAAATCGATAAATGTTGAATCAAACAGATGGAGCAATGCCCTTTTTCAAAAGCAGCTTTACAGGTGGATATAATGACGTTTTGATCAATAAAGGGACTTTTTATTCTTTTTCTTTGACTCACAAACATATACCAGTTGTTTTTGTTGTTGTGGACAAAGTTTATTTAGTTCGTTTTATGTAAAAAACAATTATATGCACATTTTTAAAAAATGTTTTAAGAGAAAAGCAAGTGAAAGAAGAAATGAAAAAAATTATTACAGTTTAAGATTATAAACATCTCTTTATCATTGTGATCTGATTCTGTTTTACAATGGCCCTCGAAAGGACAAAAGGTAATCCAGAATAAATGTAAACAATTATAAACTTCAGTAAAAAATCAAGCAATTTCTTATAAAAAAAAACATTCAATCTCTAAACTTCTGAATTGTTTTTTATTTTATTAAGAAATAATGGTTTGTAAGAGGCAGCCCCTTACTGTACCATTGGAGCAGCTCAGAGGCCGCTCGGTACAGTGTCTGCCCTGAGACTGGAAGGTTGTGAGTGACTTTCAGTGTCTGTTCATCTCCAGCAAATGAACCCCAGCTCTATTGAGTCTGAATCATCAGACTCTCTGTCAGCTCCTGGGATTTCACATTCATCCCAGTCATTTATGTCAGCTCTGGGAATAGCTGCCTCCTCGGTTTCATGGCGTTTGGCTTCATTTGGGCCAACGGCGTTATGAGAGCAGCTCTGGACGACCATATACAGACTGTTAACAGTAACTAGAAAAAAATGAACATTAAAAGAACAGTGTAGTAGTTTTCAGACGTACAGACAGGTCGCTGAGAGGCAGGAAGGTGATGTCTGATGGGAAAAACAACTCAAAGTGAAGCCGAGGATTTAAGCAGACCAATGATCTGACAGGAGTAGGAGAAAAAACAGGCTTGATATCCTGCAGGATGATGAGAAGACAGACCACAGGTGTGGGTGAAGAGGGTCACAAAGCTGGAAGCCGTGCACACAACCAGAGAATGAGGGAAACCCACAGTCACTGGCAAGCATCAGGCGAATAAAGCAAATGAAAACATAGGAAGGAAAAAGACAGCAACACGCCTGGACCATGAGAGCCTGCACACTTCAGGTTTAATTCAACTTCAGTCTTCTGTTATGTCTTCAGTCCATAATATTGAGCCGGCCAAGTGAGACCAAGTACTGCTTCTCTTTTAGAAACCCTGCAGCAACTGCTGTCTTCTGGTGCTGACAGCCATCCTTCATAACCTGTGCTTAACAGGTATGCTACAGGGATGCTGCAGACACTGGCAGACACTTTGTTAAATTTAAAAATAGTCAACAGGTCAAATTCACCTGAGAGGAATAATAAAAACCAGTTTCTTCTGTTACTTGAAAACAAACAAAAGGGTAAAAGTAAAAACAAACAAACGATCTGTCTGTTGCAGATTTTGCGGGTTATCCCACCTTAAGAAATGAGTTTGTTCTGTAATGATCTTCCTACACTTTAAATGTAAGGGACAGGATGTGGCATTGGATGATCCTCGTTTTCCTTGTTAGTTTGTTTTCAGCCCTGTAGTTCATCATCATTCCACTAGAGACAGTAGAAGGACCTGCTCTTTAAAAAAAGCTGCTTCCATGAGAGCTCACAAACACTTTTGGTTGGAAAAGTTTAGCCAATTTTCAAAACTTTATGGAGAGAATAACTCATCTATTGTTATTTATTTTTTAAATGACTATTTGCTGTATTGAAAAAAAAATGTTTTAATACAGTTACAAGATGCTAAAAATGTGTGGATCAAATCAAACTTTCCAAATCAACCATTTATACTGCTTATTGATCATTGATACTATCAATGTTTAATAAAAAAAAATAATGTTAAAATTTTATTGCAGGTTTCATCAAAGAGGTAAAAAAAACATCTTAACTCTAAAGAATTTGAATTTTGGGTTTGGGTCTTACAGGGTTCAATTGAATGGGGCAGCGCTAAAGTCAGAAGCTTTTTAAACTGCATCCGTTATTGTGCAGCAGATAATTGTTTCAATAGTCTCCCAGATAATGACCAAAGGTGGTAAAATAACAGAATCAGCATATTTGACTGGATTCCAACATGCATTTAACACTCAAATATATGTCTAAAAACAACATTAAATCAAAGTTTTGCTTTAAAAACAGGAACATGTCTTGATAATTTGAAATAGTTAATAAATATTTGTTATGTTTATGTCTTTATAGTTTAAGTAAGACACAAAATCAATATAAGATTTTCATTTTTCTGTGAAAAACGTTCATTTTCCATGCTGCACTTCTGCTGCCAGTCTCCATGCTGTCTCTATTGAAAATAACAACAATAACCAAAAAAAAATCAAAATAAAATGTTATACAAGCAAATGAACAAGTTTGCATTATTTGTTTTAGAAGAAAGCATGTGGTTGGAGCTGTTTTAGTGAAGTGTGGGAGTGTTAGAAACCTCCAAAGTGATGGCGCACAGTTTCCGACGGGGTTGCAGTTGTCCTGCTGCAGGAAGCAGGTCTTTTATCTAACACAGGACTGTTCTTTCAAAGCTGGCTTTCTGTTAAACTCGTCACACAGTACTTAAATCCTTTTTGTGCAACCCACTTTCACTTCTTTTCATACACAATGCAGTGCTCTCTGATCCTCTCCATCACTCAACCCACTGGCATTATATAACATACAAATCAGATCATGTCGAAAAAGGAGCGTACTTAATGATGCCTGTATTGTGTGACCATTTCCAGTGACTTCATAGATGCTCCCCTTCCAAAATTACAAACCAAACTGACTATCTTTTAAAATAAAAATACGCTATTTGCTTCTTTGTTAGTCCTTGCCTCTATAGTTAATAAAAGGTTTGCAAAGGCAGTTTTATTCAGAGCCACTTGAACTCATGGAGAAAAAAGGCACCTTTGAAACATATATGTGTGCAAGTATTCATCCATCTGTCGGTCTGTCAGCTAAAATGTTCTGACAAGACTTTCAAAATCTTTGCTGTCATGTGAGTACAGAAATTACAGTAGCACTTGTCAAGATTTTGCCTCCTGAAAAGTGCCAATCCAGCCTCCATGTTTCACTCTGAGCATGGGGACTATTTCTTTCACTGCTGAGTAGAAGCCTTCAGAATCCAGCTAGACTGTCATGTCCCAATGAAGTGAGAAACAGAGGCAGTGAGTTAGCTAGCTGCCAAAAGAAATCCCTTTTTAAAAGTAAAATATAGCAGAAAAGTCAAGTGTGTCCATGGCAGAACTAGGGTTCATCTCTCGTTTCCCAGGAACTCTCATTAAGAAGGTATTTCTTAAATTATGAAGTATTTTGGCTACAACACTTCAAAATTATACTGTTTTCCACCAACTCAGTTCGTGTTTTCAAGGCCTTTGGAGGCAGTGATTAAAAAGCAAAAAAAAAAGTTGATTTTGCAAATGGAGAACATGTCAAGTTAATCTAATCAGTTTCAACATTCAGAGAAATAGTTAAAAATGAAGGTTTCTGCACAGAGTTTACTCCCCTCAGTTAAGAAAAGTTTAAGAAGGAGAATAAAGATCTCTGCAACACTTGTTCAAAACAGTAACCATCAAATATTTCAACAAGGACAGATTTTAGGAATGCCAGCAAAGATGTATTTGTGGTACAGAAAGATGTGTAAGGAGCAAGTCCAGAATGTTTGGCAGTCAGCCTCTAAGCAGATGGCGTCTGGAGTGCTGGTGGGATGAACTCAACCCAAAGACCCCCAGAGCCTAGACCAGGGCCACTACCAAATTTCAGTATTTGATTTTTGACCTGGCTTGTTTTGCAACACGAGTTCAATGACTAGGGTTAGGGTTAGAAATTTGAACGCGTAAACCCGCGTAAACCCGAAATGTGCATTTTCGCACATGTACAGGAAACAGATTCTTCATTGGAAGTGGACGCTCATACACACGTTGCCAGTGTGAACGTCGATGTACACGCCTTCCTTTTTATTTTTGTTTTGATTGGTTAATTCAATTAAATTTTATTTATTAAGCCCAATGTCACAACCGGAGTCGTCTCAATGGGCTTCACATCGGCATTTATGCAAAGAACATAAAGTCAATAATATAAATTTAAACAATAGGTGGTTGCTAAACTAAACTAAACAGATTAAGCAAACAGGTTTCCCTGCCATTGGACCCTCCTTCTCGGTGAGGAAAAACTCATAAAAACCCTATTTTTCTTTCTCATTTTTATTTCCTAGCTCCTTTTACTTCAAAGTTGTGTTTTCTTGTGTAGCATCTCGTCCACCAAAGTTTGCAGTTGCATGATGACGCCTACATGATGCGTTCAAAAGCAAACCCAGGAACTGGAGGCGTGGAAAGGCGCAGCGGGTAGTGGTGGGGGATCTCAGTTGGCTCTTCATATTGGTTTGGTGTTTAAGAGGCCTATCACTTAAAGCAGCAGGCAGAGTGTCGAGCTTCAAAGCCTACAAGTCATTATAAATGATCAAAAGTGAGTAAAGATTGCTTCCACAACTCCTGCTGTGGTGTACATGTCAAAAAATTTCATTAAGTTGGAGTATTGAATTTTTTCTTTTTTTACATACACAAATTAATTAATACAAAACAAAAAAGTTGCTAATGCTTCAGTAGACAGATTTATGTTATATCTTGCTAAATGTAGGTTCTTTTTTAAAATAAAAGTTCATTAACATAAAACATTATTGTAAGACTGGATGAAATTGAGTTTTTTTCCTCCTAAACCTGGTACATCATCTGCAGTGCTGAAACAGAAACCATTTACAGAGATCCATTTATTTAACCAATTTTACTCACTGATGCCCCCCATTGCTTGTGAAGCCAGAACCAATCTCTTTCGAACAGCTTACATTCAGAAATGTGATTGTCTTGTTTTCTCCGAGGCTCCCAGGGAGGTGGATGCTCCCTCAGGGGGTGTTCGCTTGTTACAGTGGCAGGAAACAAAAGCAGAAAATGAAATAAGATGTGTTTGAGAACAACAAAGCACTGACAAAGTGTTGTTTTGTATTGGTGTAATTCCTCCAAGAAGCAACAGCTGCTGCAGTTTGAGAGGCAGGCTTGGCTCACTTTCAACAAGGGGCCAAAAACAAACATTCTGAAGAAAATGAGCCGCATGTTTAGATCTGTTACAAAAGCAAATGAAGAAATCATTGTCATGTGTTTGTGAATATTTGTGACAGAAGAACATGGTCAAATGTGAGTCTCTGATTCTAGAACTTAAAGTTTAAAGCTACCCATCTTCCGGAAGCTGATCTGGTCAGCAAATAGTTAGATAACAGAGATCTCATTGAGCTCTTCCAGGGCTCCTTCTCCGCACAAACCATGAAATGACAGGTCCACGTTCCCCGCATAGCAGAAAAAGGCAAATCTTAAAACAGAAAATCCTTCTGAAGGGTTTTAAAAGCTGCTTCCTGGCTTAATCAGTTTGCCAAAGAAAGATTACAATTTTTCCAAAACTATTGAAAGTCTATTTTAGACTAGAATTTTTTTTTCAATTTCTTGGGAGCAGGTAATGTGGACCATCTTAAAATAATGTCAGAAGTTTTGATGTAGTCAACCTGGTGAGTGAATGAATAAAAAATATCAGAGGAACTTTCTACTAAAGCTCTGCATTGTGTATATTTAGCTCTAATAATCGTGACTAAGCTTCCAAAATGAATGAATACATTTTAAACATAAAAAGCCTTAAAACAAACCATGAAAACGATTTTTTTAAAGATAACTTGGTCTTGTGGGTAAATCTTAAGCTCTGTCTATCTTTGAGGAGAATTTTCTCCAGATTCCATTGCATACATTTTAACAACTTCCTGAATTTTTTAGGACGCTCAAGATGCTTTTTTTTTTTTGGCAGAAAATTATTGTCGTTTCAGTTGTCTCTCACTTTAGAATATTTTCAGACTGCAGTGGATGCAGTTTATCTTTTCTGGACAGAAATATCGTTCAGATTTGACTTCTCTCAAGATTCTAAATGTTTATTTCCATTAAACATGATAACATATTTTCCAAAAAATTCCACAAACAATTTCCCTTGGTATCAATAAAGCATATATCTATCCATCTCTGTCGAATATGACACCTAAATAACTATTGTAACTCTTTGATAGTTCACACAATCAACATGAATCAGACGTGGAGAAAAGCGGCTTTTCAAATCGGCTTTGCACAGAAGTGTCTTTTCTTCATGTCAGAATCAGCTGGTTTACATTGATTGCATACAAATTTCCCAGCTTAAAAATGTTGCATGTCAGTGCAAAGCTGCTTTTCTTCACTTCAGAATCTGCTGGAATTACATTAATTGCATAAACGACTGAGGTGTTGTGGTAGTGGAAAGGATGTGAAAACTGGAGCTAACACTCTAGTGTTGAAGGGTTGATGCACCAAAACCTCCTTCCTGATGATGGTGGTATAAAAAGTGCTTTACTCAGGTGGGAGTTATCTTTTTCTGTTCTTGTAGCCTCTTTTGGATTCTGGCAGAGTAAACCGAGTCTAGATCCAGTAGTTGACATCCCACAATGACCCAATGACCTGTGGCGTCCTCCGGGCTGTGCTGCTTCCGTAACATATTGTCATACTGCGGCACAAGACACTTAACTGTGGCTCTGTAAAAGTTTGCAAGAATCTCAGAATTCAGTCCAGTCCCCCCTAACTTCCTGAGACAGAAGAGTTGCTGTTCAGCCTTTTTCACCTCCTTCATGACAACTCTGTGAACAAAACTCAGCGTGAAGACACAAAGTTAGAAGAGTGACCACGATACAAGTCTTTGTCACATGTGCCTGTCCCAAAAAGACAATGGGCATTTGCAATAAAGTTTGTCTTAGCTTTATCTCAATAAGCGTGGAAAAATGCAGAGAAAGGTCAAATAACATACAAAAATAGAAGCACATGCTGCTCAAGTGGAAGTGTTACACTGTTGTTGCAGATCATCATCATCATCTATTTGATGCAATAAATGGAAGAAAAAAGTAGTTTTTTTCATTGTTTTTCCATTTTTGTCTGTGTGCCCCAAAAATCATGCTGTTAAAAACTATATTTTTTTCTACTGTAAAATTGTTCCCAGTGGTCTTTTAATTATAATTATGCAATTTTAAGCCAAAATCAAACAATCTTTGTCTTTTTCTAAGACACGTTTTCTGCAGTGCAGCAGGAGCTCATTCCAAAATTTGATTCTGGTTTGTTGGTGCGTGAGTTTGCAGCGCTAATTTCCCAACATTCATTTGTTTACACTTTCTCCTGGCGGCCTTTAGCATCTCACAACCCTAAGCTAACATTAGTGTAGCAAAAAAATCGGTGAGCACCATCAGAGCCATGCAGTTTTGATCAAGATGTCAGCTCAGACGAGGAAATGAAAACGCTAATGGATCTACTGTCTGCAAATGGATACAACAGAACTGGAGTGGAGAAGGGAGACTTTGGCCCCGCCCACTGCTGTTGCTGCGTCACAGACCTGAGCTTTTTCAAACCGCGGGTTGTCTGATCCAACAGGATTTGAATGAAAAAGTATTCAGAAATGCAATTTTATTCTTAAATCCTTTTATAAATGTCTCCCATTATAATAAAAATACTACTAGAACAAGTTAAAAACACAATTTTTTTGGAGTGGGTCTTTAAGGAGTAAAACGTTATTTTTAACATGTTTTTTTGTGAGAAATTCTTTAAAACTTGGTTTACTTGTAAATAATACTTAGAATCCCATAGAAACCTCACTCCCCCACTTCAATGTCACTAGAATGAGACAAAAGTCTGTTTTTCGCAGACACTCAGGACGATACAGTTGCTCGAAGAGGCTTTAGCACCACAGTCTCTTTGGACTTTATCCTTTCTAACCCAGAAGCGAGCTCCCAAAACTCCCCAGCACGTCCTCTCATATTGCAGAAATTAGTGAGTGGGGGTGAATCATACCTGCGCACACAGAGCAATAGACATGCTGGCGTCCTCCCTCTCAGTCAGATTTATATTCAGTTATCTAAATTAGATGTTCGGTCTCCTGCTCTGCCATTCTTCCACAAGGGGCCAATCACAAAGCTCATCCCGGTGATAATTGAAAGAGGTTTTAATGAAGGCGAAATGTCCCTGACCTTTGAATGCCACAGTCTGCTGGTGCCTGCTGTCCTCCGTCTGTGTGCAGATAAGGCTCAGCTATTATGGCAAATTCTTTTATGGAAAGCGCTTCCCAAAAATCTAATAACAGTAGATCACAGCTTACATCTTGTCATCCATACACTCTCCACGGTAATTTGTCAATTTACAGGGCTCCGTTGCATATTCAATTATCATTCAGTGGAGCAGGTTAAAGGACTAGATGTTGCATCTTCTTCATGACAAATGGCACTCATTTATTTTCAAAAAAGAACTGAGGAAATAAACCCCAAACAAACAGCTTCGATGTGATATTCACATTTACACTTTTCAAAACTAGATTTTTTTAAAGCCTCATACACTTTTGAAGTTGTTTCCTATTTTAGCTCACATAAATGATGCATCCCTCCAAATACCCTTTAAAGCAACAAAAAATAACCAAAGTGTAGAAGGAACAATCTTTACAATGTGATCTCTCCTGCTTTTATTTTGGCACGGTTTTGGTCATTTTCTGTTCATTTTGTGTGTTTTTTATTTTGTTGAGGTTTAGTTTATCTTACATTTTTTACAGAACCTCATTTGGGGACTAAAAGAAGAACTATGTTCCTGAATCCTTATGTTGGTCTTTTTTATTCTTAAGGATTTTTCTGTCAGTAGGAAATAAAAAAAACAAAAAAAACAAATAACAACAGCGAACATTTTTTTCCTGTGACTAAACAACTTGGCCGAATTGAAAGGTTTCCTTCTTTAAACTGCTTTTCTGTTGGAACTGCTTGGAAACCTGAGAGCTTCTCCAAAGCGCTTAGGCTCAGGTTGGAGACACTTCTGCCAAGATTATTGTCAGTCTCCTTTTGTAGTGACGTACAAATGTGTATTTATGATGTTAACGAGAAGAATATCTGATGGGCATGAAGAAATACGTGATTTTTATTCACCTATAGCACAGTTTTTTTCTTTATTTCTAAGCTATAATGCCAAGATTAAAGTCCTGTTTCCTCTTTTGATGGAACCATCCAGTGAGAGATTTCCCACAAGACTTTCATAAACCCAAAGATCTAAACCTCTACCTTTTACCTGATGTCTGTATGTGAAGCGTCTGTCACTCAGTTCATTTGCTGAAAATAGTTCACATTTAGCCTATTCTGTTAAAAGTTATTGCTGAATATATTAAAAAATGTTGAATGGTGAACTACAAGAACATGTGTTCTTTTAATAAAACGGGTAGGAAAAGAGGTGTCTATCAATATCTAAAGAAAGACTCCAAGCACTTACATGAAAGAAATCAAGGATGCCTGTAAATGTCCACCTAAAAGTCATGTGTGTTGATAAATCTAAGGCTTTCAGAGGCAAAGTTGGTTTATTTTGGTAGTTTGACTGCCAATAAAGAAACATGTTTAACATGAAGCTGTAAATTTTAGTTGGTAGAACCTCACCACACTCTGTCTGTTGCTTCTTAACTGAATAACTTGATTTTTATTCATTGTGCAAAGTTTAATCTGCACAAGATTAAACTTTTGTGGAGCAGAAACACAATTTTCTTTCCACCTTCACTTCACTGAGCTGACTCAAAGCTGTAGGATTGCTGTGGGAAACACTCACGGATGCTGCACACTCTCTGGTGCTTCTTTCAAGCCACAGCATTGATGTACCATCATTATTGATCACCAACTGCTCTGGAAAACCACAGACTGAACCAACAATGTTCTATTTCAAAGACATGAATTTCATGTCATCATTTGTTGAAACTGAACTTGACCCTCAGTGCAGGGCCATTCGAAGTATTTTTTATTTACGCTTTTACTGTTTGCTCTATTAACTTTTAAACTGCTTTTTGTAGCAATGCTCGGGGTCAGATTTTTTATAGGCCAACCCCATCTTCTTTCTCAATAACTGATATTTTTTCATTATATTATACAATAATTTCACAATAAACCTCAAACTGTAAAAAAATAATAATTCAGAGTTGCAAATTCTGTTATTTTACCGCAAAACAACAACAAAAAATTTAGATCAAATTGTTTTTATGTTTTATAAGAAACGTAAATCAATAAATCCAAAAACAAAGCAAGGACAAAGTCAAAAAGTGGGGAAAAAACAAGTAAACCTTCACTAAAGTATCTACAAAGTTTAATTCCAAGGAATCTAACAGTTTTATTTTTGTTTTAAACACCAAATTTCAAAGCCTTTTTGAAACGTACTCATGGCGGTTCGACGTCATTCTTTAATCGTTGTTAACAACTAATGTGATTGGCAAATTCACCAGTGAATTCAGAAACAGGAGATGTGGATCATTTTAGGAATTTTTTTCTAATGTAATTGGATTTTTAATAAAAAGTGACAAAAGATGCATCACAAAGGACAACAATAACACCGCCAGTTTAATGGTCAGACTGACTTTTAGCAACCATTCTTTGCTCACAAATCTCATTAGATCAGTTTGCTGCAAGGAGCCATCTCCAACTTGTCTAAATTACGCTGTGGGAGAAAATGTTGAAGACAAATGGGCTTCTGTGTGTAAAAAAAACCCCACCCAAACCAAAGCCAAGAACTGCAGAAAAACCACCTGTAATGTGACAGTTTTTACATCTCAGCCACAGCAGCTCCGCCCATTCCTTCCATCCAATTATCCGGCAGGTTTAGTGGCAGGACTGGAGCGTTGGTTACCGGGGAAACCGCCAGCGCTTGGGTGCCCTGCAAATACACAACCGTCCCTGCTGTCACCTTCAAAGTGAAATCTTTTGGCTGACTGCCGTGTATTTTCTTATCTGTGTTCCCGTTAAAAGAGGTGATACAGGTGGGCAGAGAGACGGAGAGGATTATTAAATCTGTGTGAGACAAATGAAGCAGAAGGGAGCTGTGTGGAGGCGGGGGTCAGACATGTAGCTCACAGTGCATGAAAATTAGACTTTTTACTGCAGACAGAGAGGAAGTTGAGGGGAGGAAGCTGCATCTTTAGTTGACCTTAAAAGCAACAGATGCTGCTCCTCAGTGGAGATGTTAAAAGATGTTTCTCACAACCCTGTCAATCTCTATGCCTGCACTGACCCTAAATTACATTTTCATCTGCCTATGATCATATGATGTCAACATTTTTATAAATTTGACAATAATAATAATAATAAAGGATTTTCATTTGTTTTTCCGTGAGATTAGCTGCAGTTTTTTTATTTTTCATTTATAATAATACAGAGAAATATATGACTCAGCATTAGAGACTCTTAATAATTATTCATTTTAGAACAATTTTGTTCTTTAAGTTTTAGTCTATAAGAATTATGGGGAGATTTTTAAATAACATGTTCACTTGAGTCTGAAGCTATAGCTTGATGCTACATTCACACGGGGAATGTGTTGTGCGTTCAAGAACAAGCCGCACGCAGTGTCGCAAACGAGCTTTAGGCACACAGTGTTCACACCGGACAAGCAGGAGCATTGACTGTGTAAGAGAGAACTGGACATAGTGTGACGTCCCCGACATAAATTCAGGTTCCAATTAAATGAAGTTAATTCAGTCGCCATATTTTTGCAATACCATCGTTGCCATGTTGAAAGACGCTAGTAAGCAGTGATTGTTCTGAGTCATCATTTCTATGGCAACCACTCTGGCTAATCAGGAGTGAGCTTGTTGGAAAGCCACAGCCCTTCCACTGAAAGCGGGCTCAGGAGAATCTGTCAGACGTTTTGAACGGTTGAGGTGGGGGCCAGTGGGCACCACATGCTTTTATTGAGGTATCTCATTGGCCGGTTTATAACTTAACTTCCAGTAAAGAAAAAATAATGAGAAAAAAATAGGATTAGCAAAAAAAAAATAAAAAAATATATACATGGGCAAAAATATAACGACTAACTAATGGCCGTTAATTTCTCTAAAGAAGTCTATGGGATTTTGACTTTCTGGGATCAGCAGGTACCACCTCTTTGGAACACGAGGGGGAAGGGTTACTTAGTCCAGTTCTCATGTACAGCCATGACAAGGAGGAGCTTCTACTTTTGTTTTTGTACTGTTTACTAGCGCATGCCTGTCACTTATGGTCTGTGGAGAGTCGTAGAGAGGAGCAGCAGCACCTTGAATGTCGTGTGTCTCGCAGTTGCCTTGAGGCTTCTACGGCCATCTTGAGGGACGTCATGAAAATGGAATGCACCATTGTTGTGCAGGATGTAAGTGTATCATCAAGTATTCGTAAGGATAATGTCAGTTGCAGGCACTTACAGTACATGCTGTCATATGGGGTCCTTACACCACATTCTACTTGTTAGTAAAGTATGAGTACTGCATGCTCGTAGAAATAAATGTACATGAACAGTCTGGCTGTCCGAGTGCTCTACAATCTTGATATTTCCTTCGGTCCACCTGCGTTTGGCCATTTTTGATCCACAGACATCCCATTTCCCCCAGTAAGGGTAGTTGTGACTAAGACTTTAGGAACTTCAGTTAAGTATTTGTACACAAATTAGAGATACGTTTATCAGTTTTAATCTGAAATGCAAAAACAGATGCAGCAAGAAGAACCTTCAGTTTCCAAACATTTACAGACCAAACTTCAAAACAAGCTTTTAAATGTGGGGGAAGAAAACACTTTTTAGGTGGGAAAAAGTTAAAAGCAAAGCATCAGACTTGATGTGATCTAATTTTTATCCATTAAGACCCCAGAAATGTTTTAAAACTTTGTTTTAGCCCTTGAGAAAATTAATAAATATCATAGAGGCCAGACTCTGATTCTTTATATAAACATGGACTTATGGATTTGTCTTTTTTGTTCCAGCCATTTATGACCCGTGCACATCTGCTTCAATGTGCCTTAATGACTTTAAACAAAAATGCAAAAAGTTATTTTTCCTACAGATGATGTAAAAATCCTTCAGAGCTGAGTTGTGTTGTTATCAGGCAGATTTTCTGGTGAACGACGCTTTCGCCCTGCGGGACAATCTGACTTTAAATTAATGAATCGGTCACAGACCAAGAGTCTGGGCTGATGTTCAGAAGATTGCTGCAGATTTTTCTCTTTGACTCACAGGAACTTTTCACTCAGAAGAAGTCGACCAAGCTATAGACTTCATTTGTGCACATTCGCAACAGAAGCACAGCCCTTCATTGATTTGCTGCTGATAGTAATTTGGCCCCAGGCCACAGAGCATCAGAATTTTGCAGGAAACGAGACGCAGAAACCACCTGTAGCCTTTCACACGCCTTCATGTTGTGCAGATCATGTGACTCATTTGTACCTGGACCCCCCCCCCCCCCCCTTCCCCCCCAAACGTCCACCTATAATCATGATTCCTTTTCAGATTGATTCTGAAAACTGAGGATTTGGCCCTGCCAGGAGGGGTCATTCAGACCAGATGGATTTCACTTCTGGAGAATAGGAAGCCTGACACAAAGACCGAGATGGATTCATTAACGTGCAAAAAAAACGTGTGCGTGAGTGTGAATGTGTGTGTGGGTGGGCGTGTGGGTGGAGGGCTCTCGTTTCTTTTTTTTCCAGAATGGTTTAGAGATTGAGAAAATGCTTTGCAGAAAGGGGGAAGATGGAACAGATGGGGTGACAAGAGGGCTTTTCCTGATAAGGAAGCATCAAAGACTCTGTGTTCTTGCTGCCTGGTTTGAAATACGATTTCAGAAATTAAAAAAGATGCAGGAGATTAAATTTATCACTAAAACTACAACATCAGAACTCATGTTTTGGAGGAATGTACCATCCTTATCAATATTTCTGTAGGTCTTTAACAAAAACACATGATGTAGAAAGTCAGACATTCCACTGAGCTCCAGATCTGGTCCTCGTCACTGTCCTCTTCCTTCTTCCTCCTTTTTTTTTTTTTTTATCCCCGGCGCTCCTGTCAGGGCTTGAGCGTTGGTCTTTTAGCCCCCGCACGTCAACCTTCATCTGCCTCCGTCTCTGCCGATGCTCCACGACAATGGAAGTGCCGAGCTTTGCTGCTGTACGCCACATGATTGATGAGATTTGATTGATTTGCTGTCATGGGAATACAGCTGATAACTACACTCCGTCCATCAGTCTGAATGGATCATTTTAACTTCAGCTTTGCCTTTATTTTCATTTTGGAAGTGCTTTCAGAGCCTCTATCTCCTGTTTTCCCCACCATCTTTTAACCTCTTGATCCCTAGGATGTTTTTACAGGCTTTCGTTTGCAGAAAGAAGTCTTCTTCCCATCCTAATGGCTCCACACGCTAAATTTGATTCTTTTTTGAATCCTTTTTTCTTGCGACCAATCAAACACTGCTGCTGTAATTTTGAAAGGTTTCTTTTGTGGGTCAGGGTCGAAGTGATTTCTTGAGTAAAACTTTTCCCGGTTGGTTTTGTTGACAAGTTTCCACGGTGAAAAGTCATCTCTTACCTAACACCATGACAACTGGCACTTCCAGAGGAAGAAGGGCAGAGTGAGGCTTGTTTAGAGGAAGCTTTTCATCATCTGTATAACTGCCCTCCAAGGTTAAAAGCATTAGGCTGGTGCAGATTCTGCTGTTTGGATAAACCTCTTCAGGTAACGTCTCCTTTTTCTATAAACACGAAAAACAGACCAAACAAAAACCGACACATTCTGGAAATGTTTCTTTATTTATTTAGTAAAAGCAAAGTCTTTATAGTTGATGCATTAAAATGAAACATCCTCAATCAAGTACGCAACAAGTCGAAACAGCAGAGGCTGATGGGATTGTTCTGATTAGCAGCAATTCACAAACACAGAAAGAGAAACCCCTCCCGAACGCAGCTCCTGTGGCCCTGACAGATGCACAAACCAAAGGGACGTGGCGCTACCTGTCCGGCGGCGCCGTCAAGATACCAACAGATTACCATGCTTTAATAAATGCTGCCATTCCCATCTCATACCTAAAGAATACGAGAGACAACATGAACACAATTTTTTTAAAATCAAGCTAAAACGAAGTTTTCATTTACATAATCAAAATACATTCTTAGAAAAGACTGAAGTGGTGCTATTTTTTGGTTATAATGTGCCTTTACAAAAAAAAAAAAATATATATATATATATATATATATATATATATATATATATTTATATAAGCTTTATTATGTATCAACTCTTTGTTGTTGCACATTTCAAATCACAAATTTGTCACTTTTTTTCATCAAAGCCAAACAAGTTTGAACAACTTTTACAGACATTCATTAAGAATAAAGAAGACAGGGAACAATGAGAACTCCACATTTTCTTCTCCATTAATAAATCAGTTTGTTCAGAAATATAAAATAACAGTAAACATAACATAACCAACCGCTGGGAAAGACAAGAACTGAAACCACACGCTAAAGCTACCTCAGATGTAAAAAAAAAAAACAAATATAAAAAAATTAGAAAGTTCCAGAAGAAAATGCTGAGTTCTTATGCGGACCAACCAAACTCCAACTACAATCTCCACATTTGAAAACTGGAGTGGAACCAGCCAGAAAGCGACGGCAAAGCTCAGAACACTGCTGTTTGTGGGCAGTTTCCTGTTCCCGAAGCCTCTTCAGGCGTCTGTGATTCAGCAACTATTTTATTCTTTCTTTCCAAAAAAATCCGACAACAAGCAAATGAATAAAACACACCTGAGATCATGCATGTTTACACCCACTCATATACAGATGTGCACACTGGTGGTGGTTCGTAGGGCACACGTATGCATGCACACACACACATGCGTGCTGACGCAGCGAGGCAGGTGTTCGTTCACAGTGAAGGGGTGGCGTCTCAGCCACAGGGAGCACAAAACATGCAACAAAAGTCATCTTCCAAACATTGGCAAAGAGCTAATATAAGGCAAGAGGCAGATAAATACAGATTTGAAAGCTCCACTGGTGATAAAGTTGACAGATCTTCGATGCAGCATCTTTTGTTTGACATGCAGATATGAAACATTTCAAAAGAAAAAGAAGGACAAGTTTAACTGACCTGATGGGGAAACGTTTTACACTCAGAACTTTCATCATAAAGACTTCAAACCATTTTAATGGAGAGCATAAGCACCAAAAAGAAGCTCTATAATACTTTGGAATCAGGGTTAAAAAATGAAAGTCATAATCCAATTTTTCCAGTCGTTACCCATGACAACAGAAATGGTATGTTCACACAGGTATGCAGTGTTTCTGACCAAGTCTATTACATTTTTATTTATCCAGTTCTTAATTGGTCCAGCAAACAAGAGCAAGTGCAGTTCCCGTTGATGCATTAAGATGAGGAAATCCAATCTGTTTCTTTGTCTAAACAAAATTTGGCACCCGAATCATTACAGAGAGTCAAAACCAAACAGATCAACCTGAACTACAAACCTGAACAATGAAAACGGCAAACTTTGAGATTGCATTCTAACCAGTAACGAGTAGTTGTGATGAAAGTCAAACCAAATCGTTTTCAGCCTCAATCAAATCAGAAATCTGTAATTCTGAAATCCACTTTTAATCAATGACAGGATTACAGGACCAAACTTCACTTTTCTTCATGTCTAGTCACAAAACTGAAATACCAAAAATGTATTAATATTTTGAAAGTCAAATCAAAAATGTCCGTTCAGATAATAACACCTAAGGACCAGAACATTGTGAATAAAAACACAATTTTTTGCTGAAATCACATAAAATCAATAAACTGCAAGGTAAAAAAAAAAAAGTAGATTTAACACCTTAACTAAAAAATCGGGACGCCAAAAGCAAACAGGGTGGAGAGGTGTCAGCAGGCACCTGATGTCAGGCAAAAAGCAAACTGCAATCCTGTTATGATTCTCAGCGGACCTTCTGTCCCATGTGATATCGCAGTGGTCTCCAACCGTTTTCAGACCAGGGACCAGTTTAGTGTCAGAAAATATTTTCATGGACCGGCCTGTATGAGGCTCAAAGGGGGGGGGGGTCTAATTTTTTTCCCCCTTAACTTTTGAGGGTAAAGTTTGCCTTCATGCCCTTGGCAGTTGGTGCAGCCGCTTTAAGAAAGTAGCGGTTGGATATTTTAGTAACTTGACATGTGTCAAGAATAGGTCGGATGTGACTGAGAAGATCCAGTAGTTTTTCAAAGTAAGAATCAGATTAGAGATAAAACAGTAAAATAATGTGGGCTGTGTTTTTTTTTTTTATGTGGCCTGGTACCAAATGTCCCACGGACCGGTACCAGTTCACGGCCTGGGGATAGGGGACCACAGTGATATTGGAGCTCCTGCTGTCAAAGAGCTGCAGAAGTTGCAGCAAAGAACAAATTAAGCATTGGTGTTTGAGATTTCTGACAAAACAGTTACTAAAATAAAGCAACTTAAATGCTAGTTTTCAAATTAATCTTCTAAAATTCCAAGCACATTACAGTACAACTTTCCTCGAAGATTATGAACAAGTTTTTTGTTGTCTGAAAACCTCTGTAGAGCACTGCCACTGAGGCTGATTGGTGTTGATGGATCGCCAAAAAGGGAAGCTATTTTTAGTCGTTTATTAAGGCTTTGACAGAATTGCTGCACTCACAATTCAAGGTGACCTGTCAACACACTGGATTTGTTGGCAAAACACGCATGTCGGTGTTTGAACGCATGCCTGTACAGGTTTTTTTGTTTTTGTTTCGCCAGCTCAAATATTTTCCCCACAAGTTCATACAGTTTACAGAGAAATGTCAAGTTTGAATTAACATCAAACATTTCATTGCAAGAATATAACCTTAAAAAAAAGCTTTTAACTGCAACAATACCACAGAAAATACTATATTTGAGTATAATAGTCTTGTCTTTGTCATGCATTCACAATGAGGCAGGTCATTACACTGGGTGCACACATTATGAATTATAAAGATCAATTTTTCATTTTGGGAAGTATCATCAACAGCAAAACATGTCCATCTTGCTACAGACACAGTTGCAGAGCCCAACAGAAACATTTAAGTGATTTATAAAAAGAGAGATTTTTCATTTCCTTTGTTTTTTTTGTTGTTGTTTTTTTTACAGTATAAAAATTGGCACAGTATTCTTTAACCAGTGCTGTGGCGTCCTCCTCACTGGCTGTCGTCAGAAAAACCCAGATTCATCACCCTACGAGCAAAAAACTCTGAGAGAGCAGGACAAAAGCGGGGACAGGAAAGAGGAAAAAGACAAAAACAGAGATGTTACACTCATTACTCATACAGTGAGCTGGAGCTCTGATGGACTAATGTGAAATCCGAGTGACAATCCACACAGGAACCACGGCCTGTCACGCATCTTGTTGGGTCTTAATGAGCCACAGTGGCCACGCAAAGTCCTTGTTTTGCTCTCATGGCGAGGGTTTATGAAGTGCATAATCTTGAATATGCACAAACAACAAAACCAGAAATGGAACAGAGCCACTCGCTTTCATTCTAATCTCGTTAGTGTAAAGGCCTCTCTCCATGGTTTCCATGGTTACACACTGTTTTCACGTAGGGGCAACAATGCACCGTTACCGAAGAGCCACAGGTTACAGACAAGAAGTGGACTTTCAAATGCCACTGAAATGGAGCTGCGTTTCGCTTTCCCCCCACTTTAAGATCTCAACCCACACTGTGGAGCGTGGAAGTGACAGCAAAAGAAAACATTGCTGGGATGAAGCTAAACAAATAACCAATCATCCCACACAGCTGACGGTGCTGCAGGATGAGAGGAGTTAATGATCCTGGTTGTGTGTAAACAGAAACACTGCGCTTCATAAAGCACATGATTGAATTCATAAATAAAGAACAAAGAAAAAAGACCCACCAACTGGATCTCTCTGTTGCAGACTTCATTTAGGAACCTAAAACGCAAACAGCAAGCGAGTTCTGCTGAATTTTCTTAGAGAGGAGCAGCCGCATCTTAAGGATAGCACAGGTTGTCTTGTATTTCCTTTGAGGTTCATACAGCCACCTCAAGGGACGTCATGAAAATGCTAAATTGTTGTGAATTCTTAAGGACATTGTAAGCTTTGGCGTAAGGGTGATGCAGTCGTACGGTGGTCTTACACCTCGTCTAGTCATTAGTATGCGCGTCTCAGAGCCCGGTGTGAACATAGCATCACGTGTTGCATAATGTTCACCACTACTTGTCGCCTGCAGCATGTTCGCAGAAAAAAAACTGCATGAACTTTTTTTTTCCAGGAGTTTACAGAGTGGTCCAGGACCTTGAAATTTCACCACCTGCGCACAGGTTAAAGTATTTTTAACCAGCAGACAGCCCGTATCACCCAGAAGCTCAGTTGTGTTTAAGGTTTTAGGGCTGCATGCGGTCACCCCACCGCAGTGTTACTTGCAACTGTACGAACATCTGACACTGTTTTTAATTTTCACACTGATTATATTCACCTTTTTTACTATTATACTTAGTTTGTATTTCTTTCATTTTATTGTATTTTCTCTTTGCTGCGTTTATCTGCTTTCCTTTCCTGGGCTTAACCTTTAGGTCATTAAGCCCATTAAGCTCGTCATTTTAGCGTTGATCAAATTAATTTGGGTTTCTTTAAGCAGTCTTTAATTCACTTGTTAGATCGAGATTTAATTTGATCTTTTTGCTTTTGCCCTTTGTTTGGTCTAGCAGGCGCTGTCAGCAATGCGGTTACGATTTTCATGCATTACTGTCTGCATTCTCACACGTTAATCAGGAAATCTAAGCAAAGTTCAGCTGTAGAGTAAGATAAAGCAGAAGGTAAATAAACGACTTTAATAATGAAAAAGTAATTTACCACACAAATATATATGGGTCTCTATAAAAATCCATTCTATTAACTCCGAACTGCAGTAAGAAAGGGGACCTTTGAATCATTTAGTCACTTTTGTGTAGCTGACGCATCCCCATCAGCATCATTTGAACATTTTGACCAAAAACTTTGATGGAAAGTGACTGTGTTTTTATTTCTATCTCATTTTTTAATACATTACAAACACAAAAATGATAAAATCTGCAGCTTCTTTTTGTTTAGACTTGTAATCCAAGGTAAATCAACACTTTCTGACCATGTTAGGCTACATTTTTTGTGACGAATGCTGGAAATGAAACACAAAGCACTCACTCATCTGAGTCTTTCTTGCTCTCCTCAATGTAGGCGATGGACTCTGAGCGAATCCGATTGGTGACTTCATAGGTGCGCAGAGTGACACCGAAGATGTCTTCGTGATAACGGTTCTCATCCTAGTGACAAGAAAGTAAACAAAGAGAGGTTAAGAAAAGTTGAAAATAAGTTTAAAAAAATAAAAACAAATAAAAAAATTAATTATAGGTCGTGACGAGTTTTGCTCATCTAGAATTCTGCAGCCTGTTTACCCGAAGCTTGCTGATGTAGAAGCCAGCGTCCTCCAGACTCATGTTGCCCTGCTGCTTGATGATTTGCTGGACAGTCTTGAGAACATCTCCAGCCATTGTGACATCCCCACATACGTAGATGTGCCCCCCTTCCTTCTTAAGGCATTGGTACACCGTCTCTGACAGGTGCTCGCGGAGAACATCTTGCACGTATTTCTAACAGATGCAGAAAAAAAAAGGAAGAAGTCATGCCCTGAAGCTCAGGAAGTGACAAAGACTCTGCAGCTACAGCTGTCTATGGTGGGAGTTGGCACTAAGTGGAGTACCTTTGGTTTACCAGGCTCTCTGGAGTAAGCTGCGTAAAGCTCCTTGAACACGCCTTTGTTCTTGGCCTGGAGGGTCTCCTCTTTGTAGATGTGGTCCATCTCAGATTGCCGGCAGCCAAACACCAGAATCATGGGACACGACTTAACCCCTTTAAGGTTAAGGAGAGGCCGTAAGTTTGCTGCTCAGAGTTCGGCTCTGGTACTCCAAAGTTTTGAGCATTTCAAAGTTCATTACAGCTCCTTTTTAAAACCCAAACAGTTTAAACGCTCATGCACTGAAGTGTGTATGTTAGTGTCAAATACTTGTGTAAGGAATAAAGAAAGTAATTAGACCAACCGTTGTGCTCGAGGTTGTACATTCTCTGCTGCCAGAAGCTTCTGAAGGGAGCAATGCCTGTTCCTGGACCCACCAGGATACAAGGTGCTTGGTTGTCTTTGGGAAGTTGGAATGATGGAGCACTAAAACAATAAATACCGAAATGTATTTAACATTTTTTTGAATAAATAAGCCTGTAACACCTAACACAAATAAACAATTCAGTTCAGAAGAGTTCATTTTAGTCATTTTCAGCATCTTGAATATAAAACTGGGTTCTAATATACTACAATGCTTTTGCATTTCATAATAAAAACATGCCAACAGTTAACTGGCACTGTATTTATCTACAATTTAAAATCAACGTAGAAAAACCTAACTAAAGAGTTTGTGTTACAATTTAAAAATATAAATCTTTTGCCTATTTTAGATTTGTAACTCAAAATTTGTAAAAGAGGAATTTGTCATTAAAGAGTTATGTATGTGGCACTAATGTTACGGTACTCAAAGTTTACAAAGAATAATTCGTCAGAGCTAAATATTTGGCACTGTTATTGATGTTCTTTTATTTACTTGTAACAAAATTGTTTATTTAAATTTTTGTTTTTTTTAATAAACCACAACTAATCAAAATTACTGATTTGTTGTACAGACGGGAAAACCAAAAAGATCTGTGCGTAGAAATTCTTAATTTAAAAGATAACTGGTAATTCTGACATTTTTTATTGACATACACAGAAAAGCAGGCACAGAATATCCAAAACAAACCAATTAAACAAAATAAGTTCAAAGCTGCATTTCTGAGTATTTCTTTAAACAAATCATTGTGAATCAGGAGCAAATAAAAAAACTGTAGTTTGCAAAAGAGCTTATTTGTGACGTAGAAAAAACACTGGGCAAATCACAAGCTCCCTACTCCGATGGGGAGGGGAGGGGGTGGGGCTGTTCAGCGCCAGCGGTCCCGCCCACAACTAAAAGGTGACTTTCTATTGAACTTCTGCCGCTCTGCAGAAACTATGTCCTAGAAAACAACACAGAGTGGGACTTTTTCCCAGCATTACCTTCGCACAAAACACGACACCATCTCCCCCTTCTCTATCCTGTTGAGCCACGATGAACACACTCCATGATGGATAGGACCCCCACCATCTGAAAATGATGACAAGCAATCAGTCTACCTCTTTCTGTGAACCGCCTCCCACCCGTTTTGAGTGGGCAAACCAACAGGAGACGGGTGCCTCCAACACGGCTGCAAGGCTGGAGCTGCTCCTTCTCTGGTACTCTCCAAAAAGATTTAAAAACATTAGCCGCCATGTAATCATAGTTTCACAAGGGGTCAATAAAATGTAAAACATTAGATTTATTAATGCTTGCAGACTATGAAAAGTAAGATTTTCCTCAAAACTTGAATGAACATTTGAATGATTTGAGAAGAAATCCTACATGTTTACCTCTGAATTTCTTTATTTGTGAACAATAACCTCCAGTTTAAAACAACAACAAAAAAACACTTTTTTGACGTTGCCTCACCCACATAGAGAAAACATAAGGTATGCTTTTGCATAAAAAAACTTGACGAAGCAGGAGGTAAAGGTCAACCATCTGTACAGGTCGTGATAAAATCAATTTGAAGGGGAGAAAAGATTCTCACCTCTGGTGCGATACGAGACCACAGCCACTGTGAGGTGGATCTCTCCTGGGTAGGTGTCAGGAGAGGAGCTGATGGAGTAGTAGCGAGCCTGCAGGAGGGGCAGCTGGGTGAGCAGCAGAGTCGACGGCATCTGGATGGACGGAAACTCCTCCAGCACCTCCACCAGCGTCGGATTGTTGTACCACTTCCACTCTTCGTATTCCTGCAATCCCTGTACATCAAGGAAACAGCTTTTCTTCACATCCTTAATAAGTTCTTGACTTTTTGCTGGTCAGCTGACAAAGCCAGGATTTTTTAGTAACCACAGAAAAAAAGTGCAGCAGGGTTTCCTCTTTTAGATCTGTAAACATCTCTGACTTGTGAGCAGGAGGCGGCCACCAGCAGCGCCGCTCACCACTCAATGCCCAACTGTTTTAGTGTGTCATCGCTGACATTTGGCTCAGATGAATTTACAACATTGCCGGCACACTCAAGATAAAAAGGGTGAACTTTTGCTTTGCTTTCAAGCTAACAATGAACAACAAAGGAGTCCACCAAGACGCCTGGCATCTTCTCCAAAACACAGCTTGAAGTGACTCAAAAACAATTAAAATGTGAAATCAAAGGTGCTTTGTGGCCTGGGTTCATGGCCCTTGACAAACAGATGGATGGGAAGACTTTTCTTTTGATGGTTTTTGAAAGAAAACCCAGAACGATGGGATGAGAAATCGTCTGCCCCGAGTTGTATTTAAAGTAACAACAAAAAATTAAAGCCGCGAGCGGTGTTGGATGGCCCGCAGGCGCTACCCGTCGCCCTAGCCCTGGCCTCTACACGCCACCGCCGCCCACCTCTACGCGCCGCTGTACCCTCCCCGCCCACCTTTATGCACTGCCGCCGCCCTCGCCGCCCACCTCTGAGCCCCCCCCCCCATCGCCCCACCGCCCTCGCCACCCAACATTTACCCTATCACACTTGTAGCGAGAAAATCCCAATTGTATGCCAAAATAGCAAAAAAGGTTAGCATGTGGCTAACATGTTAGCTTAACTCAGAAATAGCCCAAAAAACCCCATTATAAGCCAAATTAGTGAAAAACGTTAGCATATTGCTAAAACGTTAGCTTAACTCAGAATTAGCCCAAAAAAACCCCATTATAAGCCAAATTAGCGAAAAAAGTTAGCATATTGCTAAAATGTTAGCTTAACTCAGAATTAGCCCAAAAAACCCCATTATAAGCCAAATTAGCGAAAAAAGTTAGCATATTGCTAAAATGTTAGCTTAACTCAGAAATAGCCCAAAAAACCCTATTCAGTGTCAACATAGTGGAAATAGTTAGCATGTTGCTAAAGCACTGGCTTAACTCAGAAACAGCACCCAAAAAAGCCCATTACGCTCTATGTGTGAAATTGATGAAAAAAAGCATTTTTTCAAAATGGCGGCTTTTCTGTTGGTTTTATCGCCATAGCAACCATTTTATGTTTTGATCACCCTGTGACACCGAATAGATAGACGTAAGTTTCAGAAGAATCGGCAAAAGTCAACATTAGAAGGTCCTTAGCAACAAAGGTTATGCGCTAGCCACGCCAACTTTCCTAATATGGTCGTAGCCGCTCCTATTATATCATGTCCAGTTCTGGTCTGGGCTCAACATATTAAATTTTCACAAGAATCCGTCAAAAAATGTCCGAGTATAAAGACTACGCCACTTTTGCGGAGATTGCTACGCGAACACCGTTTAAAATCTACAACTTCTAATTCCAACATTTTGTTCACAATTGCTTCCTATTGATGCCCAAACAGTTACAAGACGATCGATAAAATTCCCAAGGACGAGTTTTCGTTTGTAGCTAGTACCAAACTAGCTTTTTTTAAAAAATACAAGATGGCGGCCTCTTCCCAAGGTTAAAAGTCAACGAAACTCTAGGGGTCATTGTAGACTTGCGCTAGCAGGATGTGGGTGAAATTTCGTTAAAATTGCCAAAACGAAAGGTCCGTTTTGAGGTACTTGAAATACGCCAATTGTGAGAGTTTGAAACAAAATGGCCGCCAAACCGTTGGTCGTGTGGCAATCACGTAATAATTTCAAAACTTCCTTTGGATATCCCAGATAAAGTTACGTTGGTTTCGTTCGTTAATTCTAAAAAAAAAATTCCGATTTTTTTTTCTTCGCTGAGTCAGCCGTTTTTTTTGCATCGCTTTTTTGCTTACCCTGGCCTTAATTTTAACGTTACAGTTTCAAATGTTACATTGTCACGTTCAGCTTGACGTACCGGACGCGTGGATATGCGCTTCGTGACATTTCGATAAAACATGTGCGAGCTAGCTAACACCGTAGTGGTTGCGAACTCGCCACGTGCACGCCATTCAAATTCTACAACTTCTAATTCCAACATTTTGTTCACAGTTCCTGGCCATTGATGCTCGTCAAGTTACAAAACGATTGATGAAAATCCCTAGGACGAGTTTACGTTTGAAGCTTGTAGTAAACGCGCTTTTTTTTGACAATTCAAGATGGCGGCCTCTTCCGAAGGTCAAAGGTCAACGAAACTTCTGTGGTGGTTGTAGACTCCGGCTGGCGTGATGTGTGTGAAGTTTCGTAGAAATCGGAAGAACCAAAGTGTCGTTTTCCCATATTGTGGAAAAACGCGAAAATCGCCAAATCTCGCACTTCGCTACAAAATGGCCGCCACGGCTTGGGTCGTGCGGCCCCCCCATAATGATTTCAAAAGCTCTCCTGGATACCCCCGACGCGTGTGTTTTGGTTTCGTGTGCGTATTAAAAAATTTTTTTTTTTTGCTCCTTAAACAAATTTCGGCCCATTCATTTTTTTGGCGGTATCGCTCGCCGTGATGTCATCGTTTTGGGGGGGTGGTCGTTCACTTCAAAATAAAATATTTTACAATTTTCCCTAGGTTTGTGGAAATTTTGGTGAGTTTTCGGGTATGTGGCGGGGGTCAAAATTAGGCAAACAGGTGTTGTTAGAAAGGATAATAATAATAATAATAATAATAAACAAAGCAGATACAATATAGAAAAATTTGCGCCTAGGACTGTGTGGGTTCGTGCACTTTTTTTTGTACTACACACTGGTCAGGTCTGGGCACTCAAAGGCCTGTTCCTTCAGGTCGGTTAAGGGCTTTTTGTATGTTTTTGGGTCTTTTCTTACGTGTAAAAACAATACGGTCCTTGCAGACAGGACCCTGCTGCTGCGGGCCATAATGAAACAAAACAGAGAAAGCAGACATTAAAACACGATCTGCGGCACAGTTTGTGCTGCCGATTCTTTTTCTAAATCCAGAAGAACCCCCCCGTCACCACCATCCATATTTTCCCTTTCAGTGACAGTAATTTTATGGATGAGTCACTGCTTTTTTCACACATTGACAAAAACGTGGAGGGAATTGTGGGAGGCACTGCAAGGGGAAACGGGCATTGGGGGGGGCTCTGGAGTATAAGGCGATCGACAGCTTTAATTGGGCGCCAGCAAACTCCGACCGTGCACACTTCCACTGGTGTAAAGTGCATCACACCAGCTCCAGGGACAGAAAACTGTCTTCCATATTTTCATTGCAGAAGAGTCAAGTGTGAAGTGTTTTAGCATAATAAACACTTTGTATTTTTAGGGACTTTTGGCAAAAATGATTCAATAAAAAGTCACAAAAATGCCTCCATGCAGTCTCACAAAGAATGCTAAGAGACAAGCTACAAACTGTATTTCTGTTGACACCAAGCATATTTGCTTAAATGTCAGCGGTAATGGGAAGTCACTAATTTACCTTGCTGAGGATCTCAAGTTTTCTTTTGTCCTTCTCGCTGGTTGCCAGAGCTGCAAACTGCTGCAGCAGCACTGGCGTTGGTGGAGTGGTGATGTCCAGAAAGTACTGGAAGGCTTGGTAGATGGTGCAGGGAGGGATCCGAGTCTCATTTGTCCAGTTACTGATCACACCTGCAGACAATAAAAAGAACAGATGCTCTTCATTCACTGTGCACATTAACTGAGATGACTGCATGAAACCTGAAAAGAAGTATTTGCAAAAAAAAGGTTTTTTGTCTTTCTGCCTTTAATGTCAGCGCCATTAACTGCTCCTGATTATTTACTGCTTCATTTGTTTTTATTATTAACTGGGAAAAAACTGAGCTGCACCGCACTCATGTTCAAAAACCATGAGCCACAAATCTGGGTGGGGCCACAATCTCCCCGCTACGCTCCATTCTGACACATCCACTTGTAGACAAATAGATCTCTGAGTACGACCTCTTCTGAGCAAAATGCTCTTTACAGAAGGAGGGGTAATTCAGTTTTCACTAAATAGGCTTTATGTGTCAAACTTTGACCAAGAATCCCCAAAACAAACAATAAAAAACCCCTTTGTTCAACAGTCACTGTAAACTTCTGTCCATTAGTGTCACATGTGGGATTTTATGCAATAAAAACAGTCCGTTATTCACAGAATCACTAATTCCAACTGCTTATGTTAACAGTCTTTGCTGGTGCTGTCACCCACCTAGAGCGGTGTTCCTCTCCTCCAGGAACTCCACTTTGACAATTTGATTGACAGGTGGAGCATCCTCCAGCTTATCTATGAGAGCCGTTACCAGGTCCTCGTGGTTGCCAGGGAAAATGCCCAGATGGTCGCCAGGCTTGTAGCTCAGCCTGTCGTGGTTGTTTGTGTGGAGCCGCACAAATATGGTGGAGCGACTATGTAAGAGAGCAGAGATTTAGAGCAACAAAAACAAAACGTCAGTTTCATTCATCAGGATAAATAAGATAAATGAAGCAACAATATATAAATATATATATATATATATATATATATATATACACACATACATATACATTTGGTATATATATATGTATTTAACTAGCCACTTTTGGATATTATTTTAACTGTTTTATGAGTACACATATTTACTTGGATTTGGGACTTTGCAAGTTTATGGCCTCGATCATCTTCGCGCCGTAAACTTTCTTCTTGTGAATGCTGTACAATCCTGTAAGGCAGAGAAAAAGCAGAAAAAAAAATAACGTTTTACCTTAGTGTCTTCTTTATTTATGAATAAATGAAGACCAGTCCTTCTATGAAAGCCAGCTTTTCTCTGAGTAAGATGAAAACTACAATTTTTTTTCTCTACTTTTGGTACTTTGGCTGCACAAAAAGTGATGGAAACTCATGTTGGGCCCACGTGATACGTGCAGCCAAGATAAACATAGATGTGCACATTGCTGCATTGCCCGCACATATTTTAAGTGCGTCAAAGGCTGGATTTTGTTGTTGGTCGCACGTAAAGTAAAACTTAAAGTTAAACTCCCATGTCATGCATCTTGGTGCGTGAAATGTGTTCTCTGCATTTGATCCATCCCCTGGAGGAGCGGCGAGCTGCAGACACAGTCAAGAGCCATTTGGTGCTTTAATCCTAACCATAGCCTGTAATCCTAACTTTAATCCTTCCTCTGGGTCTGTGAGGCCAAGAAAAAAGTTCAGCACTGGCTGCACATTCTTTGAAAATGATGTACGAATAAACACGTTCTAGTATTTTAGTCATTCCTGATTTTCTAGCATGCTGATCCTGCATCTTTTCCACCCCCCACCCCCAATAATCAACCAGTAAACCCAATTCAGCTCATCATCTCTGCAGCGAGCTCTGCAGAAATGTGAGGATGACAGCTTTCAGGTAAACTGAGGAAGGTAGCTGCATGAAACATGACAAAATCTGAATGCATAGTAGATGAGATACTGTTTTTTTCTTTTTTTTACTGCTTTAACTTAATGAAACCGTTCTGAACCAAAATACGACCTGCTTAATGAAGTTAATTAGAGTGTGGGAGTGCTGCAAACACTATTACAACAGCAATTTCAACAAGAAGAAACAACAACAACAAACAGCTGGAAACTACCTCTTTTTTGACAATTAATAAAGGAATCTTGTACATTTGTACCTTAAACACATACATTGCATTAATCTACATAGACAATTCTGCTAATGTTTCACACAAAACATGCAAAATAAATTTATAGTAAGAAGATCAATACATAAAGTCAAAAGTGGTCAGCTTTGGTGAGGAGGTGAGGCACTTTTTAAAAAATTTGATGAAAGAGTTATCTCATAAAACTCAAGTAAATGAACAGGGCCAACTATGAAAGCACAGTTAATAACTAAATTAACGCCCAGAACATGGGGAACGGGTTTCCTATTTGAGCATTATGGTTTAAAAAACACTAAACAATGCGTCATGCCATCCGACTATGCGCTCATTAGAGTTCTAGGGTCAACTCTAGTTGTCTAACAAGAATAATGAGTGTGAATCCACCAGTTTGACCTGGAGAAAAAAAAAGTTGTATTTCTGTGGTTTGGCTGCTATGAGGAATTTCTGAAAAGTGAACGTAGACCTGTTGGATCGCACACAGCTTTAAACACACACGCCCACACAGGATTTCACTTCTAGCATTAACCGCAACAGATTCCTGCACTTTGGTTTAAACAACAACAAAAAATCACTGTGATTTGAGGAAATTGGCAACTAAAGCACCTGAGTTTATGCTAGAGGAGTAGATTATTAAAGGGACACAGCTCTGAAATGTTAGTGTTAGACCCTTCTTTTGACAGCTAAAAAATGTTGGCTTTCTCTTTACGTTATTAACTTTGTAATGAAGATGCAGGCTCGTTCAAGTCAATAAATGAACATTCACTTTCAGCCAATTGCCGAGCTACTTTAAACTGCAAAAACAGGCTCCTTAGAAAGGAGTCAAACATTCTTACCCCTTTGGTAGGTTTTTTTTAAATAAGCAAAAACTCTGTTAAAGGGGTGAGAAAAATGGTCTTACCAAGAATTCCTATTTTAAGAAACAAAATCTAGTCATTCAGACATGTTCTTTAAAACTAAGATTAATTTGCTATTATAAATAAAATGTTTTTGATAAGATTTGTTATTTTGGACAGAAAAACTGGTATTTTTCAGTTGTTTCAGTGTGAAAAGTTGTTTTTTTTCTGAAAGTTAGCATGCTAACACCAGACTGCTATAAAACAAGATGAAAAAAGTAGCTGGTCATATCTCCCTGAACACCAGAAACAAAAAAGCAAATGTTCAGTCAAAATGTTTTAAATCCACCAAAAACTACAGTTCCCAGAGCCCCACCCATTCACATTTGGTCCCATTGCAAAGCCCCAAATGTTCAACCATGTAAAATAACTAGGATTATTTTGTATTAAAAAGCTTTATTGAAAATATTTTTTTTTCATGCAACACCAAAAATGAGATGTTCTTCCTTGAAACATGGGTCTTTTTACTTTTTGAAGATTCAGTGTATCAGTGGGTTGACACTTTTATATAATTGTCATTTATTTGGAAAAAATGAGTTTTACACTTTCACTGCAACATTTTTTTGTCATATTTTACTATAAATTGAAATATTTTGGCCAAAAGTCCAAAGAGAAAACAAGTTTTAAAAAATAAGACTAACTTTTTCATTTTGTGGCAGAAGCATAGATGCCAGCTCCACATGGGTTTCTGTCCCCATCTCTGATAAACTACAATTATTTTGTGCTGGATTTCATCAGCACTTTTGCCTCTTTGATATGAAGACACTGTCTGTGGTTCGTAGCTCTGGATTACTCGCCTTCAGTGAGGGCTGGCGCCTCGGCCGTGTACGTCATGCGGAACTTGCTCTTCTTCCAGCTGCGGTCGTTGCTGATCAAAGAGTCGTTGGCCTTCTCGATGTTCACGTCGTCGCCGACGCAGAAAACGTCACAAGCAGCCTGGATGCATCATAGATGGAGGAAAGCGTTTCTGTTATGAAACTCAAATAGTAGCCATTAAACTGTGAACTTAGTGCTGCTCTTTCAAACAGCTTTGAGAGATGTGTTGTGAAGTGCACATAAAACAAGCCAAAGGCTGTTTCAGCCTGAGACACTAACCTTAAAAACTTTCTTGGCCCATGTTCTGAATGACTCTTCCTGGCCACACAGCTCATCTCCTTCTCCCATGCGTAGGATGCGCTCCCCCCCCAGCTCTTCAAACAGCGTGTCCACAGCGTGGGCAAAGGCGCAGAAGTGTGGGTAGGCCCTGGAGCCAAGGCCAAACACTGAAAACCTAAACAGACACACATCTCAGGGTGTCAAAACACCAAAAAGAGGATAATACCAGTCATGAAATAACACAAACACGCAACACCAAAGTGTCACCTCACAGCTCAAGTAAAAAAAAACATTTAAAAATCACTACTTTTTTACTACAAAAATGAAAACCCATCCAAGTGGATGTAAACAAAAATCAGATAAACTGTCGTGAACTTTTCCACCCAGGAGAACTTCAACAGTTGTGACATGTGGGTTATGTGGAATGATTGAGAAACTAAATTAGTTTCAATCTTAGGCTCCTCCATGGTGAGTAGCATAATCTCAATTTTTCTTCCTATCTGAAATATAAAAATTCAACATAAGTGTTTATTGTATCATAAGAGTTCAAAAAGACAGAATTAAAATTAGACAGTTAGAAGTTAAATTCCTGTTAGTTGAAACACACCTTAATGTTTGAAATCGAATCTCTGCATTTGACTCGACTGTGGATTTGAACCCTCAAGCTAACACTCTTCCACTAGGCCACTGAGATGATCATTTTCCAATCTATCTAACCTACTGTTAGATCCCTCTTATCATTCTAAAGCTAAAACTTTTATTAAAATACATAATTGCTTTAAAATGGAAAGAAAATTGAAAGCTCTGATTCATGACAACAATGAAAAAAACAACTGCAGTTAACAATAAGATAAAAAGTGACCCATGACTTGAATTGAGGAAACAAAGAACTCTGTTACCTGTCCACAAATATGTAGAATTTCTAAATTCTAAATTCCAAAAATGCTCAACAAATCACATCAGACATTTATCTTTGAATAAAAAAGTAAAATAAAATAAAACAAAACGTAAATTCAGTTGGATTGAATCCCAAAATTAGTAAATAAACCACTTCATGCAGGTTTAAAATTTGTATATTAAACATTTCCTCATATTAGATACTTGGATAATTAGATACATATTAAAACTTTTTGAGGAAAAACCCCAACAAATCTCAGAACCCAGAAGTGAAATAATTTTCAAGAATCCAGCTGTTCCAGGTCTGGTGAACAGATTGAGACTTAAACCTGTGAGGTGTCTGGGTCTGTTCTTGTTGTCAGAGCTGAATGTCTTGAAAATGAATGTTAAGGCTAAACTGCGAAAATGTGAGGCAGAGATACAGGGTAAAATGAGAAAAAGGTAGGTACATAAGAGGGGTGGAAAGACTGGATGGGATATCCCGCTGCGGAACCAGTGTGATTTGAAGTATTTTTGTCTAAAGGAACAGCCAAATGAACAGAATGAACGAGAAAGAAGAGATCTTCCTCACTGATTTTGTATTTTAGTTAGGGCTGTCAACATTAATGCGTTAACGCAAGCGATTAATAAAAAAAAAAAATACTAACACATTATTTATTAATGCAGATGAATTAAACATTCGATCGACCATCGTCTTCTTTGCTTTGGACTGTTCCGGCTTCCATGGAATGCGCTGATACACACTTGGTAGGGAACTATCCCGCTTATAACATGGTCACTTACAAAAGAAATAAAATATTCAATCAATTTTAGTACTTTTTTTTTTTTTTTGATTAGGTCGCCTTCTCACAAAAAGTGAACTATTTGATTGGTGGTATGGCCTGTTGTCACGGTAACACAAGAATGCGTCGCTGGGCTAGCAGACCTCGACTGCAGCGGCAAAGGAAAGTGACAAAAAATGCTGAATGTCACGATAGGTTCAATAAAGCATCAGTTCAGAGAGAAAGTTCATCTCTTACTGCTTGTTTTTGTCCAGAAAACAAAGCAAAAAGTTTGTTTTAATGAAGCCTGTGCAGTGAAATAGAACATTTAGGCTACATGACCGGAACTTCTTTTTTAAGTGTGCATCAACACCTAGCAGCCAATCAGATTTGAGTATTCACCCAGACCATTTAAAGTGCAGAAACACAATGTTTGTTTCTTAAGGCTGTATATCAGCATTTTTGTTTTCTTGGAGTAATACTGCAGACATTAAAGTCTTTACAGTTCTGCTAATCTTAATGTTGATGTGTTTTGAGCACACACATTACATTTCTGGGATAACTGAGTTAAAACTTTACAAGTTAAAACATTTCAGGCAATAAAAAGGAGGAAAAACATGTTCTCTCTGGCCTTTTTTTTTTTGTTCAAAAGCTGCATACTGTTGTATAAAACGTACCTAGTAAAACATTGAGATTAATCGTGATTAGTCACAATCCAAAAGTGTTATGAATCTGATTGATTTTTTTAATCAATTGACAGCACTAATTTTAGTTCAACTTCATCAAAGCCTTCAGAGAAAGAAAGCTGCCAATGAGGAGAAAAGTAGACGAACTGTAGATGACAAAGCCCAGAAAATATGTGAAAGTGTGCAAGTAGGAACCCCAAAAAGTAAAACACTTAACCAATCTTACCGAACTGCAGCAGATCTCACTCTAGAAGAGACGAAACAGGTGTGTTATCCAAATGAGGCAACTTCTGAAACTTGAGGTTAATTAAAATAATTCTGAATACAAGTATGCTCAGGACAAGCTAGAATTTAAGGAATCTTCCTGAAGGTTTGACTCTGATTTTTGTAAGCAAGCATGGGGGGAGCAGCTTCTTCATATCTGGAGGACATTGATGGGTTCGGTTCCTGTTCTTTGCACAGCTAGCAGTGAGGTACGAGAACAGTCAGGGAATGCATCTCCAAAGACAAAAACTGATTGCTGTTGCTTAATCTTCTATGGGTTTCCAAGCAGGATGGAGACTCTTCAGTGAAATCTGACCTGTGTGGTTCTCAAACTGAAATATTCACCTGAAAGGGTGGGGGGTGTCTACAAATAAAGCTTTGCTTGTTTTCTCAATGCACTTTAATGTGTTTATTTTGGGTTGTTAGTGACACAAAGTAAAGCATTACTACTCAGTATGATAAAATGAGCAATGCAACAGAATTTAATATTAAAATTAAAGATCAAAATACCACAAAGAGCACCACCAACACCACCCTCAAGAATACAGATAACACAGAGCTGGTGTAGAATTGTAGAAATTTTGGTAAAATGTACATGTTGAAAAATGTAAAGTTGTATTTCCTAGATGTAAGTGGGCCAGATCCAAGTCAAAGGGTTTAATAAATATTATGAATTAGTTGGAAAAAAATTATAAACAGAGGATGGACTTGATTTGCCACCTAATAAAAGAGCAAGAAAGAAAAACTCTGGATTAAAAGAAAAGCCTGTCCTCACCACTGAGAAAGAATGAAGAGGAGCAAATCTTCCTCACTGAATTTGACATAACCTCCTCTTCAGTGAGGAGAGATGCTTCAGAGGACACAAGTTGCCAAAATAAAGGTATCCCATGAATAATTTCAGATCATTAAAGCCAGATAAGGAATAAACAATAAGTAATCTTACCGAACTGGGATGGATCCCACTCTATAAGACATCAAACATATGAGTCATTTCTTTGAACTTTAAAAATGTTCAAACACTTTTGAACTCAAAGTAACTTGGAGTTGTGAGAGAAAAAGGAGCCGTGGATTGTCCCTTGAGAAGCTTTGGTCCATGTGAACAAGCAGTAATAGAGCAACTTTTCCAGGTCTGTAGTGAGGAGCAAGAAGAGCTTTTGTGCTCATGCTGTAAGCATCCATCCATTTTCTAAACCCCTTTTGTCCTGGTCAGGGACATGGGGTTGCTGAAGTCTGTCCAGCTACTATCAGGTGAAGTCAGGGTACAACCTGAACGGTTCCCCAGTCCACTGAAGGGCAAACTGTATACAGGTTCACTTCTATTGTACACTTTTGTGCAAAGCAATGTGAGCAGTCCAAGAGCAATATGGACGACCAAAATAGATGACCGAGATATTGGAAGGATATTTTAAAAGTTTAATTTATTAGAATGTTGAGATAAATACCAAAGATCTTCTTCTTCATTAATTGGAGAAAGAGAGATGATGTTGTTTTACATTTACGAATCTTTAGGAGAGAAGCTGCTTGTCTGAGGTTGAGCAAAACTGTGTATTTTTCCTGAACAGTTTTCCACAGAAGGGAAACGACTCAAAGGAAGCAAAATAAGGTAAAATGCCATCTCCTCTAGAACATAAAATCACAGAATATGAATCATTAAGAATAACTAAAACTTTTCCATCACAAATATTCACACCATACACTCTAATACCAGGTTTTTCCTGCAGTAGCTAAAAATCTTTGACCAAATTTCTCATTTCAGTGGACAGGTGACATCTGGCTTTGCTGGCCTAAAAAAAAAAAAAAAAAGCCCCGCGTCAAAGTTGCTGGATTTAAAAACTCCTCTGTTGCCAGGGAGATTTGGCCGGAGCTCATCTTCCAGCTTTCACGCCACCATGGGCCTGGCTCAGAATCCAAAGGTGCCATGACAGGTGTGGGATGACTGTTGCAAGATCAAACTGAAATCAAAATACGGACATTATCTCACAAACCCTTTGCAGCTATGAGTCCTTTAAAGCTGGAAAATCAAGATTCCCAGAAGAAATAACAGCAAATGGAACACATGAAGATTTGCACCAACAGTTGGGCAAATGGGCAGTTATAACAGTAGAGAGCTTCTTTACGCACCATCAGTTGTGGTTCTATAAATGATTATTCAAAGGGCACACAGAGAAAACCACAAAGAACTGCTTTCCAAGGAAAGTTCAAACCCAACTTTATGTCAAACTGACTTCAACAACTGTGATTGGTCTGCTCCATACTGCTAACATAAAAAAGTTGAATCTGCCATGCACTCCACCAAAGGACAACAGATCGTGTTGTATCAGCGACTGAAAGCAGTCATGGACGATTGTTTGTGACAAACATTCAACGAGTCACGTAAAGCAACACTGCTACAGAGTCACAGAACAGACCAGAAACATGTTTTTTTGCTGGTAAAACTATGACTTTCAGTTTTGTCTCTGAAACCTTGCGGATTTACGCAGCAGCAGACTTGTGTTAGCATGTTGTCAAGATTATTCAAAAAAGACAATGGTCGTCAGGGGTCAGCAATGGCGTGCCAAGCTACATTAAAATAACCAATACTTGTATGGTGCTTTCATACCTTACTTTAACTCTTTAACACCAGAGCTGTTGCCGTTGACAACAAATCAATACATGCTCTATGGACTATTGTAACTCTTCGACTATTTACACAAAATAAGGTAATTCCCAGGGGCTGCACGGTGGCGCAGTGGTTAGCGCTCCTGCCTCACAGCAAGAAGGTTCCCGGTTCAAGTCCTGGCTGGGGGACCTTTCTGTGTGGAGTTTGCATGTTCTCCCCGTGCATGCGTGGGTTTTCTCCGGGTACTCCGGCTTCCTCCCACCGTCCAAAAACATGCTTCACAGGTTAATTGGTTACTCTAAATTGTCCCTAGGTGTGAATGTGAGTGTGTATGGGTGTGTGATTGAGGCCCCTGCGACAGACTGGCGACCAGTCCAGGGCTGTACCCTGCCTTCGCCCATGAGTAGCCGGGTTAGGCTCCGGCAACCCCGTGACCCCGAAAGGGATAAAGCGGATTGGAAAATGAATGAATGAATGAAGGTAATTCCCACCGATTTGCATATTAACGCAAAGCTGCTTTTCTCCGTGTCACAGTCTTGCTCAAGGACTCTTTGACACACGACAGGCAAGACAGGAACCTAGGTGGGAACGATCCTGTGATCAGAGGTTGATCGCTCTACCTCTGCACCACAGCCGCACCAATGAGCAATGCAGCAAAGCACCTTTACCAAAGGCAGTGGAGGTCTCTGCTGAGGCTTGAACCTGAACCTTGACACTGAAACACAACACCTCAGGAATGGAACTAGGTACAAACAACATTGTCACATGGTCAATGACTCCACCTCTTGATCATGCCAAAAAGTCCATTCAAACGCCCACAAAGTGACCAAAAAAACTTTTTCTAGAATCCTTAAGCTCTGCACACATATTTTTTACATCAAGCCATGAAATAAACTACATCAAATGACTTTTGACCTTTGAGGGGAAAAGGAATATTGGGTCAAGCTGTGATGTGGCTACGATGAATTTTGCTGCTCTCAAATTTTTGCAAAGTTCCAAATGACCACAAAAACGGAAAACCAATTTTTAACTAATATAAAATCAACATGATTTAATGTGATTCCATTAACAGTGTGATTGTTAAGTAAAAAACAAACAAACTTGTAAATCATCTGTCGCTAAGATAAAAATCAGTCAGCTCAGTTTGAAGAAGCATCACAAACATTAAAACACATGTTTGCTCACGCCAGATTTGTTATGATTGCTATGGACTCTTCACCTCCATTTTTAAATAAGAATGTGACTTTTTTTCTTAGTCAAGGGCGTTCTACAGGTAATAGCGATGCTGTTTCAGACGGTTCATGGGTAAGATCAAGGGGGCGGATAGGGATCGCTGAAGAAACAAAGACTACTTTAATTAGTTTTAGGGTCAAAACAGTCAAGTTTGGTTTTAAAAGCCCTTCTTCAAACAAAGGGAATGTAAACAAAGTCTTCCTGTTATGACCGCTGAGAGGGATCTGCTTAGTTTACCTGACGTTAGCGAGAGGTCCAGTACTCTCAAAGTTAATCTTGGTCTCTGGCTCATCGCTGGAGGACTTGCGAGTGTCTGAGTAAGAGGAGACGCTGTTGAAGCGGACCTTGTAGCTCCTGGACACGAAAAAAGAGGGCAAAAAGATCAGATGAGCTGACATAGTGTGACATTCACAAAGATAAACACACAAACCTACTTTCTGTCCTCTGTGTTGGATGTTGGGTGACGCATTTCCATCAAGGCAGCTCCAAATTTCTGCAGAGAAGAGAAAAAGTTAGAAAGCAGGATGAGGCTTTTTCAAGCCTTAGTCTCAACTGCCCTTACAGGTGAAAACGAGATGTCTGCAGGCAGAAAATAGGCACTGGGTACACAGGTGTACCACATGAAAATTTTAAGGTCGCAGACCACTTGGTGATCCCGTAGAGGGCACATGTTCGTGCCCATTTTTTTTCTACGGGCATGCTGCAGGCAACAGGTCGTAGTAAGCACTTAAACTGTACCACAAGCAATGGTAAGAAAGAGGGAAGTAGGTGAGTCCCAGGCACGTGGAATGGATTTTTCCTTTTTTTGACCTGCAGACTGTGCAAGGATCCCGTTGGTGCTGTTCACATTATAAGGGCGTACTCTTTAAGAAGTGTATGCAATCAGAGCATACAGTGTAGGCACTTACTAATCCCTTGCAGCATTTGCGGGGGGTCAGTAAGAGGCCAGTACCTGCACCTTATTAACGACTAGAGCAGAAGTCTGCAACCTTCAACTCTAAAAGAACTAATCGGGGCGATTTGTCCCTGATCAAAACCCAAATGGAGCCAAAAGTCTTACTCTTTACAAAATATGACATTGCTTATGTCACTTTAATACTACATATAAATTAACTATTTTTTTGTCATGAATAAAAACAGAAATATAAAGAAAGAATTTCTTATTATTTTTCTAAAAATACGATTTTTCACTTTTGAAAAAGGGTCACATTAATCTTAAAATTAAACGTCCTCTGGAACATAGGATCCCCCCGCTGTATCAGGTGTTCTTCATTAAAACCATATAAAAGGCAAATCAAAAATGTCATTTTTCCTGTTATACCTTAAGTTTAACTTGGTGCATCTTCATCTTCTTTCTACCACTATTAACCTGAATATGTGGTTAAACTTTTTCAAATAATAAACAAAGCTTACAGAAGATCAAATTGTTGATCAAACATTTCAGGATTTGAAATGTGTGCATTGCCTGATTGTTGACACAAAGCGCCTTGATTTACTGCAAGATTCATGTTTAGAAAAATACAATATGCCTTTCTGGCCATTAAGCCTTTCATTTATAAAATGTAGCTTTTGAAATATTTATTATAATTTAATTATAAAAGAGTTATATTTTTCTTCTTTTTTACTTTTGCCAACTTCCTTTCAAAATAAAATCACCCTGCTTTTTTTTAATCAATTCGAATGGTCAGATACATTTAACTTTTTATCACCTATTTGCTCAGTCATCTGACATGTTAAAAATCAAAACATAAATGAGAAAACTTCATTAGGTAAAACAAATTAACCAAAACTACAAACCCATTATTTAATCAAATTGCTAGAATTTTTCTTTCAAAACCAAAAAGCCACAATGGAGGGATAAAAGAGCAGCAAGTGACTCCAGAGCCTCCAGAGTGGGATTTAAAACTTTTTACCGTTTATTATGCAGTTGTACAAGCATTTCAGTCTTAAATTCATGTACATAACTAATTAAAATCAAATCTTTGCTTAATAAGTAACACATACTTTATAAAATGATTATCATTTTATAATGTTTTTAGCTATAGAGCCACAGTGGAGGGCCAAAAGGGCCACATGTGGCTTCGGAACCGCAGATTGCAGACCCCTGAACGATAGTGGGGTGTTAGGACAACATACAATATGACCTCTAGGGCAGAAGTGTGTGTAACTTTTTCCAACCTTAAAAGTTCTTTTCGATACACTTACCACACGCACAACAATGGTACATTCAGTTTTTTTATGCCACTTGAGAGCCTCAGGGGAACTGCAAGACACACCTTAGGGTGGATTCTGAATCGGATAAATACCTCTCCGTTCTCAGGTGGATCACCATTGCCAAATGTGCTGGTCACCACTAAAACCAGCGTCTCGTGCTCCAGGTCCACCACATCATATTCATCCATGGACATGACCTGGGGGCAAACAGGAGGAAATCTTAGCTGCTCGCTCATTTCACTCTGATCTCCGCCTCACACACTTCAAATCACAGATGACTGGAGCGTGCAAATTGCGGTCAAACACACAGCCATTGGCAGAGGAGTAAGTTGTAATAACCACTCTGTCCTCGCCTCTAACGAGATGATAATATGCTGCTGCCACACATCAAGCTGCCGTGATGCACAGCCCTCTGCATGCTGTTTGTCTGCCACAGGCCGCCTTGCTACTTCACACACACAAAGACTCACAAGCAAAGGCGTGAAGAGGAAACAGGCTTTAGCCCCACGACAAGGAAGTGTTGCCGTGGGCGTTTACATCTACCCTGCATCTCCACACACCCACTCTGTGACACACACTTGGGTGTAAGATCGTCCTCTTGTGTGACTGATCATACTTGAAAACAAGAAGGGAAATGAGATCAAACCTGGAGGAAAATCACAGAGAGAGAGCAAGCATCTTTTGCTCTTTTTTTTCTCCCTCTTGAGTTTTTGTAAACAGATTTGCACAGCCAGGGGCCCTTCAGGATGTTTTCTTAAACTACTGAACCGCTTCCATAGCAAAATCTTGCCTCAGACTCGTGCCATTTTGCTGCATGACAGGAAAAAGAAAATGCTTCCTTCAGTCCATTCGTCATCTTGGCTCAGCTGACATCTGCGTCCCTTCACAGAGTGCCGGTTAGAGTTGAGACGAGGTGTGAAACTCTTCTTCTTCCAATTAGGTTTTTCTTGAAACTACACAAAACCTCCTACTTTGAATCTGAAAGTGATGATACCACATATGAGTAAATTTACCTTGGCGTCAAAAGCATGTTTGAAGATCTCGCACAGAGTTTTGGCATAGTCCTGGGATTTGCCCGTCTCTGTGGCAAACAGGATGGTGGCTTTTACCCTCTTGGCCATGGCTTGGCCCATGAGCTTTGCTGAGAACTTCACAGCCCTGCAAAAAGGACAAAAGATAAACAGGAAGCATTGAAATTCAGTCGCTCAAACAGTGACCAAAGGGTAAACAACGCCCTCTTTCTGACTCCTGTCACAATGACTGAGCTCACTCATGCTAATATATGTGTTAAAGGCATTTGTTATTGAGCTCCTCCTGCAAGCTGCCACAGATGAATGACAATTCTGATTACCTAGCTTGTCATATCCTTGAGGCAATTATAATAACAGCAGATTGCACACACACAACTACACAGATTGACAGAAGAAACACTGGCAAAAACCGTGATTACTCCCAGAGGGGTTGATTGGATGAATTTCACTGCTGAGCACACTATCTTAACTCCCGTGTGTCAAACTTTTCCATAAAAAAACACATTTTTCGCATGATCAGATATATCTTTGACTTCAGAAAACACACACTAAGTTTAGTAAAATGAGTTACTTGGCAAGTTTTTTGAATCCAATGGCTCTTTTCTTGGTGGGCGTGCCGTTGACTCCTTTCCACACGTGAGTGTTCCACGGATCAGCCTTGTGCAGGAGCAAAAATCCATCAGGTGTTGTTTAATTAAAGGGAACTTGTAAAAAGCAATATAATCTCCTATTCTTTTTTTTTTTTTTTTTTAACTTTTTTAAAATTACATTTTAATAAGTTTTATGACATGATGGAACCCCATTCGTCTCACCTGATACTCAAAGGAAGGAGTGAGGCGATAGTTGAGCATTTCTTGGTGAAAAACTGGTGTGATGCTCCCTGACATGGGGGGCACTATCCACACCCAGTCTCCAGGACAGCCTCCCCTCACCCGATACTCATTCTCCATGTGCTTCATGAAAGACTCTGTTGCCGAATGATGGTCAACTATGGTCACTTTGCAGGTCTGAAACATCCAAAGGATCGATAACTTTAGAACTTGATGCACTTGTTTTAAAATGACACAAAGATAAATTAAAGAGAAAATTAAAAAGGCTGTTTTCAAATGGTGAAGGAATCAGTAGAAAGCGTGTATAGCCGTGTGCAAAAAAGGGATAGTGCCCTTTTTTTATTCCCCGATGTCAACTCATTATTTATTCGTGTCTGCTAGTTTTCTGCTTTTTATTTCTGCTCCTTTTTAAGTGAACACAGAGAAACAAAACCTACTTGAAAAACACTTTCAAGTCTAAATTAGTTCCACAAAGACAAACATTATAAAGTAATGAGGCTTTATAAAAGGGATCTCAAACGGAACAAAAATTCTTTATGAAAAACCAAACATATTTATATGTTTTGTAATAAAAATCTTTCTGTTTTTTTAAAAAAAACCAGTGGTAAACACATTTCTATGGAGATGTCTCAAGTTCTCCACACTGAAAAAGTGATATCAATTTTGCCATGAATCAAAAATTCTGATGAATACATGCTGATTTTTTTTGGGAGTGAAAGGCTTTCAGGAAGCTCTCAAGAGACTGCATCACTGCTTTTTTCTTTTTCTTCCATCAATTCAACACTAGTTCTGAAAAACACTCCTAATGTATTTTTTAAGTAAGCAACACTTTGGGATCGCATGCAGCTGCAAATCACATTGATATCAACAGAAAACCTTATTAACCTTGAGCTTCTCGACATTGTATTTACAGTATTTGTATTTAAATATTAACATCAATAGATTTTGAGTTGTAAAGAAAAAAAACTGCAGAACTTTTAAGCTTTTACCACCTAAATGGAGCATACCTGGAAGCTGTGGAGAACAGCAATGTTGATCTCCACCAGTGCTTTGTCTTTCCAAAGCGATGAAGTCTTCCTGGTATCCAATGCCATCTTGATAGCTACCTCCTACACGGTAGAAAGAAGAAAAGTGACACGAGAAAACATTTCCGATTAGATGAAAATAGTGGTTGATTCCTCCAAAGCATGAGTTGGATACTTCAAAGAAGTATGATGAAAGTACGATGAAAATTGTGTTTTTGCTGTTTTAAACATGTTCTTCTGGCATTTTTCTGGTGATGGAGGACATATATAAAGAAAATTAAGCTTAAAATTGCATTTCTGAGTGTCTCATTATTCAAATTGTTGTGAATAAAAAAAAATGCTGTTTGATAAAGAGTATAGTTTTGACGGCACAAATACAAGAGGCAGGCCACAAGCTCATGCTCCGCTCCATTCTGATGCATCCACTTGTAGACAAATAGATCCATGTATGTCTTTGTTTTCTTCATCCAAGCTGGAATCTGGATCAAAACTGTACGGTTGGATGGCTCCAATATTGCCCACCATTTTAGTTGTCCTGCTAATGTTGGGTTGAGGTTGGAGGTTCTGTATGCTAGCATGAAAGTGTAAATATAGAGCTCTATATTATGGGTGAAGGGAAAAGGGGCGGGGTTGCTCCGCGCTAAAAATCTTACCCACAACTCAGAGGCACATTTCTAATGTAATACTGTAGAAAAAACAGCACGTAAACAAAGAGCTCTCAGTTCTGGGTGACGGTAAAAGGGGCAGAGTTTTCTTAGCATCATTTGGCGCCTGCATCTGTTCATCTAAAACTTCAAGCTCTTGCAAAAGCATGTCTGAATGTTTGGGACTGGACCATCCTGCCCACAACTCGGTGAGAAATATCTTATAAACTCCTGCTGCTCTGCAGAAAGTATATTCTAGAAAATGACACTGTTGTATTGTTTTTTTGTTTTAGGCTAAAACAGTATAATCATTACTAAAAGACCACTGGGAAAGATCTCAAAGACATTGAGAAATGATCAAAGTAGGAATTTCAAACTTTGCTGTCAAAATGCCTTTTGGTGCATCTTTCAAACTCCTGGTAGCAGCCACTTGTTGAAAGTGAGACATCTAGGTATTCGTCGCCTTCTGGCTCGACAACCTACCTCCAGGATGTTGTAGCGGGAGGTGTCGCAGAAGTCCCTCACTCCGATCTCTGTGCCCATGTACCAGCCGCTGAAGGGGCATGCGGTAAACTCCAGACCTCCGATCTCCAGTAGCATGTTGGAAACCGCTGGCAGGCTGTACCACTTGAGCCCCAGATCCTTGAACCACTCATACCTACATTGAGTGAAAGAAAGATGGATTTCAGCAACAGTTTGTCAGATATTTAGATTGGATTTAGGGCTCTTTCAGGCCTTGCAATTGTCTATTGTTACGTTAGCGTTTGTCAGTTATTTGTGTTCATAATTTTCTCAAGGAACAAAGCAAAAAAGGGAGTCCGGCCAGAATCAACGTTAAAAAAACAACAAGAACACTTTTATCCGCTTTTTGTTGACAGACACGTTGAGCTGGAACCCGCCCGATCTTTAGAGGGATTATTAACACTGCTTTCAGCACATTGTTTGCAGAGCTGGTCTAATCTTGTGTAATGATGAGACACTGTTAGTGTCCACAGTGTGCGCCAAGCTACTGCCAGAGCTGAGGCCAGCGGATGCAGGGTACCCAGCAAGAGATGCCAATTTTGGGAGCACTGGCGCAGAGATCTGTGTATCGAGGGATTCTGAAACGCTCTCTGGAGCGTGTACTGATGCAGTGATGGCTTTATGTGCATCTGCTAGTGCAGCAGTAAAACCCACTTCGTGGTGTGATTATGGACGCCGCAGGACTAAAGCAGATTAATGCTAAGTGTATCAAAGGCTTTGTTGATTTTTTCCCCTGGCTACCTAAGTGAAAAAGGTTTTATTTGAGGCAAACACAAAAAGAGGAGGCTTGAAATCTCACTAACAAGTCTCATGGTTGCTACCAAAAGTGGCAAAGCAACAGTCAACAAATGGCAAATAGCTGTGCTAACAAACAGCAATCGTCACAGTTGGGTTGCGGTGGATATAGCAATCAGACTTCTTGGCATAAACACCCCATCGTTTAACAAATGGTGTTAAAGATGTGCCGGTGGGTGGATGTCTTCATGTGAAGCCTCTTTTCCTCTCTTTTTTTGTCCAAGGCAAAAGCCAAAGCTCACTTGGGGTGTGTGATGGGCACTTCCAGAACGAGGTCTTCTGGGATCTCGAACAACTCTGGGTCATTCCCGTTGGCTTGCAGCAACAGTGGAAGGACGTCAAAACGGCCCTTTGGAGCTTTCCATCCCAGCTGAATACAGATCTGGACACCAACAACTGGTTGTGAGTCAAGTTTTAGTTCTTCATGTGAATGAATAAGGAATTAGAGTCTGCACCTCTGTGAACTCCACATTGGCAGGGTCTCCCAGGATCTGCCCGTCAGGCTGTTTGTAACCTGCGTAACGAATCAGCTGACTGTTCCAAACTCGGAAGTCACGTTTGCCATCTGTCCTCTGGGGAAAGATGGTGATGGCTGACCTGCAAAAGGAAAATAAAACAAATGACAGAAAGGTAGGAACAAAAATTCTCAAATAATTGATCACTATGAGCTTTGTCAATAATGATGGAAAAAATATTTGAGTTCCAGTAATCAGGTAAAGGTTGTGAAACAAAAATCTAAAAGCAGGAAATTGGCAGTTATGTGGGTGTTAAACATGATGAAAATGTATTCTATTTATTTATCTATCTCTTTTTACTGTCATCTCCACCCTTGACCTGCTTTAAAGCTCAGAGCAGATGTTTCTACTGCTAAGCTGGTTGTAAGTGTAAAAGGTGGGTGTGGTAGTGAAGCCGAGCAGCTGCTGGGGATCTGAGTTAGTAACCACTGACACTGAAGACAATTTCAGGAAGAGTTGGAGCTAAAACATGGTGGAACCACAAAGTCATCGATTAACAGGTTGTACTTCAGTGACTGCAACGTGATTATTCATGTGGAAACTAAAAGAAAAGAAATGGAGAAGGCATGAGTGGAAAAAGATACATTTAAATTATTACATCAGATAATTACTAGGTTCTTTATAAAGTCCGTTTTTGGTAACTCGGAGGATATTAAGGCACAGATGCTATTATGAACTTTAACTGTAGATTTTCAGAGTTTCATTTATAAACAAAAAAAAAACTTTGATGATTTAAAAATATTTCTCATAAATATTGCTGTTTGTCTTAAAAAGTTCAACTCCAAATATTAAAGTATTACTACTGGTTTATAAGAGCAAGATAATGAAAATCATTGGGATTGAAGTGTTTTTTCCAATAAATCAAGTTTGACAAATCAGACCAAAACAAGAAACCAAACATAAATCTAATTGGCTGATGAACTTAATGACTTTACCAACTTTTTTTTTGAGTGATTAGCCTTCTGTCAAGACCATTTAAACTTGAGATTCTGATTTAAAGAAGCTGCAAGATTCTTCTAAAGATGTCATCCTAAAGATGTCCTGGATCCATTTTAGGTCAGTGAATCAGATCCAATCAGATCGTTCAGAATGATCCAAAATAGAAAGTGAATCGAATCGTAAACCACAAATATCAAATCGGAGTTCAAATGAATCAATATACCCCCACTCCCCACCCGTCCAGAGTGACCTACTTTATATGAGGTTGGCAAAAGGAGAGTGAGCAGGACGGGCATACCATGCCGTGCAACCAATAAGGAAGGTGATGTAAGAGACTGCCACCTGCTGATCCTCCAAGCAAACAGTTTATACCAGCTGTTTTAGCCTTCATGAGGAAAATGAGCCAATTTCTGTCTTGCTTGTTTAAGAGCACACCACTGGCTGCTTCAAGCCAGAGGATGGGTGTGCTGGGACAAATCAGCACAGTCGGTGTGTTCTCTCAAGGCAGTCACTCTGTTCACAGTGTATCAGGGTGAAATCTTGGAAGAGATGGATCGCCAGCTGGACTTACTGACTCCCAGTCACTTTTGTATGGGAGGAAATCTGTGTGGTAAATGACCTTCTCCTATGATCCCCTGGGATGCAGTCAAAGGTTGTTAAAGGATGTGTTATGAGACTGCCAATTTTAGGTGGCAGAACCATGTGGCCAGTCTGGATGATGCCTTAAAGGCTGACATTGATGATCCTTCCTATGATCTCACCATGCTCTCTTAGGTCTGGCACTCAAAAAATTAGCTAGAGGCCAGGAAGGGCAAGCTTTCACCTCTGCTTGTCATGGAAACCTCAGCCTTGACCATCTCAGCCTCCCTGAAAGGGGTGGGATAGTTTTAGATGCAGCAGCCAGGAAAAACAAAAACAAACAACTGCCAAAAACAGCAAAGCAGGGGTCTGGTTAGTAGACTGAGCAGCCCAAAGCAGAGACTTGCAAGCCTTTGGGGGAAGGATTCTTCTGCAGAACCCTTCTCCTTTCACCTGTTTTTTCTTATGGTGAGAGAATGGTTTTGAGCTTAAAGTGGTTTACAGTTCTCAGGAGTCCTTTTCCACTCCAACTCTACATTTTGTTGGAGCAGAAAGTCAAAGCAAAGTTCCACAATGCCACCGAGCACAAGAAGTGTGTCCTGAAGCTCCAAAGTGTCATCAAGCCCCTCTCTTTTCAAATCATGGGCTCAGGAATGTAAGAAAAATCAGTTTGTGTGTCACAGACAGAATGGAAACTACAACAACACAAAAGAAAAGCCCAAATTAGCCATGTTGTGTCCTTTTTGTTTTGGGCGCTCATGCTCCTGGAGAAAGTCATTCTTGTCATAAAAGTGTGGTGTCTCACCTTTGCCATGGCCTGAGCCCACCTTCTGCTCAGAGAGGATTTTGAGAAGGGGGCACAGGTTCACCCATGGGGTTTGGAATAGGATATACAAATAACAACTGCAGCTTGCAATGATATCACCAAGTTTCTAATTCCATAACCACAGGAGAATCAGCAGGAGTGATGAAAGTGCACCCCAGTAGAGAAGGATACCATTCAAAGTATTCATTTGTTGTTCCAAAGAAGGGAGGAACCTTCTGTTAACAGATCCTGGATTAGCTGGTTAAAAGCTGTCTGTGGAGATCCATCGTCTAATGACTTACTGGCAAAGGTCTTTGCCAATGTATTTATCAAAACGATTGGCTTATAACAATCGATCTGTCAAATTTGTGTTTTCACATCGCTGTTCATCCTGTAGTGGGGAATTTTCTTGGACTGTCTGTTGCTCTGAAGGTGTTTAGCAAATATGTGAAAGCGGTGCTATCTCCACTACGGGTCAGCAACATCCGATGATGATCGTAGAGTCTACAACTGTAAATTACCAGCAGGACCTTGAAAAAAAGCTGGAAGAAAAGTCTTTTGAAGCTGGCCCAGTGTACAACCTTTTTTTTTCTTTCTGAGTTATAATACAAGGACAGTAAGTGTCAATGCTAGCTGAGTACGTTTCACTCTTTTCTCAAAGAAACAGTGAAGTTCAAGGCGTGCCTTCACCTGCTAGGACTTAGGGTTTCATTCATATCGTTCATGCAGGTGAGGCTGCTGATGATTATGGATTCTTAGCATTGGATCCCTTTTTTGTACTCGTGCTCGTCATTTATTGGCCATAACGGTGCACACCAGATGTTTGCGGTTTTTCTGTCACATTCAAAAGCACTTCTAGTTGTCTGAAAGCAGGCAACGGTGACCCGGTGACATGAGTGTCACTCCACACAGGCTAGCTCAGAATCTCTTAGAGCAGTTCACATTTCCTGCTCTTCCATGCAGCACTTGCAGCAAGGATTTTGAACAGGTCTTTTATCTAGAGGGTGTCCGCCTTACAAAGAGTGGTGACTTGACCTGCAGGTGTGGCAGACAAACAGTCAGGTTGTTGTAGATCTCTTCATCAAATGGACAATTGCATGTAGACAATCTGGCTCACCCTCAGCTGGACATTTGCTGTATGCTTTTTTTCTGCTCAGCTGAATGTCTGTGACCCTTGCCAGAGTTAGAGAAAAAAATCAGTCTTTGTTTTAAATTGCCCCACTATGGCAATTGAAAAGTGCTGCATACTAGAGATGGTTCAGTTATTGGTGGGCAAGCTATGAAAGCTGCCTACCCACAGAGACATTCTGTCACAGGCAGGGAAAGTACATTTTTCATCCTCTCCTAGACCTCCTGTCTTCCCGGGCCTGGCCTGTGAGAAGCAGAATTTGAATGCGACAGTTCTGTCCTCAGAGGTCATTTACAAATAACCAGAATACTAAAGCCTCTAGAGATGTATTTTGAAGAATGATTAAATAATATGTGTACCATTCCTTTTTTTAGTGGTCAATAAAGAGGGACAGTCTTTTTATGTAAAAATTGATGGACAATGAAAACGAGTTTTTTGCAACTCTTGTTTACCTAGTCTGTATTACTTAGCTTGACATGTTGGATTTGGCGATAATCTGTGGGTCAGCAAACAGTAGTTTGTAGGTTTATGAAAGGCATAAACTCCCTGTATCCAGGTCTTTGTCCTCTAATGGAATCTGTTACTGGAGGCTCTTTTACACAATCCTTTTGAGCTGATCAAGGGAGAGGACATGACATTCTCCATGAAGACAGCCCTGCTTTTGGTTCATACCACAGATAAACAGGTGAGTGACCAGCAGGAAAAACATCTTTGGTCTAAATCCAGCTTTTGTGCTTTCAAGTCCCACTCCAAGCACATTTTAAGTTATTGTAAAAGCATTCTCAGTGGTCTTTTACTTATTATTATGCCGTTTTTAACCAAAATGAAAAAATAAGTGCTTTTTTTCTAGGACATAGTTTCTGCAGAACAGCAGGGGTTCATTAGAAATTCCCTTCTGAGTTGTGGGCAGGACTGATGGTGGAGCACCCCGCCCCCTCTCAATCCCCACTGCTGAGAGCTCTCTGTTTACACTGTCTCTTACTAGCCCCTCGTACCTCCAACCTAATGTTGCTAATATTGGAGCTATCCATTTGTACAGTTTTGAGCCACATGTCAGCTCAGACGAAGTAAATGAGAAGGTACATGGATCTAGTCGTCTACATGCAGATTTATCAGAATGAGTAGGGCAGGGAGCTTGTGGCATGGCAAGTGTATTTTCATTGTCACAAACACAACCTTTTTCAAATGGCAAAACGCCATATACAGAAATGCAATTTTAAGCTCAATTTTTCTAATATATGTCCTCCCTCATCAGAAAAATGCCACAAGATCATGTTAAAAACACCAAAAACAGGATTTTCATTGGAGTGAGTCTGTACCAAGAGCTGCCCAACTGTAGGGCCGCTTGCTTTGGCTCGTTCCACCAGACACCTGGCCTCATCACGAGCCTTGTTCAGAGCAGTCAAAATGTTTTTCACTGCGGCCTTCCCGACTTCCCCACACACTTGTGTGTTTCTATAGGTCGGATGTTGCCCCCAACATCTTTGTCACACTCTGTCCTGGAGGCAGAAATGATGAGGAGTTCCCTAATTGTTCCATGCAGTGTCTTTTTATGGGTTGAGATAGCTAATGCAATCCAGGAGAGAACTTTATCTCCCATGGTAAACACCAAAGTTAATAAAAGAACTTTGGGTTACTTGTGCAATCTCTTGTGCATTCAGAACAGAGTGAGTTGTTTCACCAGGGTTTCCCCCTCTTTGCAGAGCACAGACAGAAATCTGCTAAGAATGAAATACAGGGTACTCAACTAAATTAATATGAAAGGCAGGGCCCCATGTGACACTGAACTGATCAGGTGTGATGCCACTGAAGACAAAGCAGTTGGATACCCTGAAGTCGACCACCGTAAAAAAAACACCTCACTGTGTTATCGAAGGACCTGAGATTATCACAGTGATGTTTTTGCAGCTTCTAACCGTCTCTTGTATACAGATTGAACCTTTCAAAAGCAATAAAGTAGAGTTTATTGTTTTCTAAATTACCTGAGGCCTTAATTCATTTATTTATTTTAAAAAATAAATCTTTGCATCATTAGTTTAAGCCAAAGCATCTCAGCATCTCTCAGTCTCTTTTCAACATGTGTCTGCCTTCAGGTGGTCAGGCTTAATTCTGTAATGAGTCGAAATGTATCCGGCAGCCAGGAAGTAAATTTGAGATGTCACATGTGATTAGGACTTGTCAGGAAGAGCGCGAGCTCTGCTGCGCAGGTCTGACAAGGGTCTGTTGCCACCTCACCAGCAAGTGTTTCTGAGACAGTAAGAGAGGGAGACAGGCAACAGATACAGCATTGAGAGACACACTGACAGATGGGAGAGAGGGTCAAGTTCGGGTAGTCAGAGATGGAGAAGGGTGATGAAAGAGACAGATGGAAAGTGGAATGGGAGCAATACCAGCAGGGAAAAAGAGAAAAATAACAATAAAAAACAGTTTTTCTACCTCAGATTGCCTTTGTTGGTGGCATACTTGATGTGGTTGCAGATGTAGTTGTACATTCCATGGGCTGTTGTGCAGTCTCTGGCATCAAACACCTTGTAAGCAAATACAAAAAAAAAAAAAATGAAAAATAGAACGAGGTACACATCACACAGATATCAGAGATTTACCAAAAAGGTCCTTAAAGTTTAAAGACCCACTCCGATGAAATTGTGTTTTTAACATGCTGTTGTGGCATTGTTCTGAGGATGTTTATTATGAAAATTTGGCTTAAAATTGCATTTCTGAGTATTGCTTATTTCAAATTATTGTGAATCAGGAGCAGATGAAAAATGCTTTTTGAAAAGAATGTATTTGTGACATAGAAAATATGCTGGGCAGGCCACCAGCTCCCTGCTCTGCCCCATTCTGACCTCCAAGGTCCCGTTTGGTTTTCGTTGTCTGACCTGGCATCTGGCTCAAAACTGTACTGCTGGATCACCCCAATATTGCTCGCCATTTTTGCTGCACAAGTAATGTTAATTTGAGATGTGAGGGGCTTTAAGCTAGCAGGAGAGAGTGTAAACAGAGAACTCTCTGCAACAGGGAGGGAAGGGGGGAGTGCTCTGCTCCAACAGTCCACCCACAACTCAGAGGCAAATTCCTAATAAACTGCTGCTGGTCTGCAGAAACTATGTCCTAAGTTTTTTTTATTTTGGCTAAAGACGGCATCATTGTAGTTAAAAGACCACTGGGAACACTTCTCAAATACATAAAAAGATGAAAACAATAAATGAAAAGATGAAAAAGATCAATCAAAAGATCAAAACATTGAACACAACCTGTAGTTTGGACCATTGAATCCGTCCCACACAGCGTGCGGCGTTCCTCCAGGCATGCTTGGCGCCATAAATCAGTTCAGTGTCTTTAAGTTGATAAGTTCCTGAAGCTTCAATCTCTTTTGTCACCTCCTCTCGACGGTCCACATGAGCCTTAGAGCCACATCTGCAAGACAATATCAACCCACAGACATCACGTCATAATGGATGTACTATAACTTCAAGATGTTTGTACCTGTCAGTGCAAGTAACACTAAAAGCTAAAGTTCTGAACAAGTAATAAACCACAAACCCACTAAACCAGTTCATCCTGCTACTAAAAGATGGCAGCTCACAGGTGAACAGGGGAACCAACTGAATCCAACAGGTGCTGCAGTCTGTTAACATGAGCAGATCTCTGAGTCCTGATGTTATTTTTCACATTGCATAAAAGGTGTCATCAGTATGGAGTAAGATCACTGTCAAAATGAAACGTATGCTTATAGACAAAGTTATGCAGACTGAAAAAAAAAGAAAAAAATATGAATACATTTGCTTTCACGTTTGACACGTCTGTTTTGAAAAATACTTTTACTTGTTTTGCATATGACTGTTCTTTTCTTTCTTTGCTTCGACTATGAAATTTCCTCTGTCAAGTTACTGTCAAAAAACCTCATGGAGTCGTAGGCATTTATATCAGCACTAAATAGGTCATTTACCTTTTGATGGTTGAAGACGCCTCTGCAATGGAGTCCAATCAACTACCGATGAACTGTTTACAAATTTAATAAGCAACTATTTTTCATTTTTTAGCATAACTTTATTCCAAGACAAAGGAAAGTCATAATTAAAACAAAGACAAATCGTATGCACAACAAACATACTGAACGCAAAACTAAAATTATTCATTTTGTTTTTGCAAAGGCATGCACATAGTATTGTGTATATGAATTTTGACCATAATCTTACCCCATATTTCTGAGCCACATAAATGAATCATATAGGGCGTCAAAACTTTGTTTTTCTGTTTTATTGTGACTTAACAACTTTTTATTTTAAAAACAACTATTTCTTACATGTGTGATATCACATAGACTTGATCTTCATCTTTCTGTTGCCTCACAGAGGGCACACTAAGAGCACTTGAACTTCAATTTCCTTATTCTTGATGTTAATCCCAGGAAATTCCTTCAATTGTCTCGTTACAGTAAACTCTCTAATAAAAAAACAAACCCTTGGGATAAGGGGAAACACATTATCAAAAAAATGAGAAATCTAAATCTGATAAACTTGTGATGAAGGTCCTTGGATTACTGTGACCCCGCTGGGTTGAAATTGGACACTAAAAGCCCATCGTTCTGCTTTAAACCCGGCCTCAGGAATGTACCATGAGCTGCACTTGCCTTTTGATGGAGGTGTAGTACTGATCTATAAAGTCGGTGGCCAGCGGAAGGAGCTCCTCTTTGGTTCTGGCTTCATCTGGCTTGCGAACATGCTGAGTGGGCATCATCACCGAGCCGAAGCACACATCTTCACTGCAGGTTGGCATCTGAGGAGACCAAAATACAAAGCAAATTGGAGAGCTTTGTAAAACACAAAGGCATTTCTCCCTTCATATCTTCTCCTCCTCCTTCAGAAAGCTGGAGTTTTATTACTTGACAAAATATTTTATCTAAAAAGGTTACAATTACATGATAATTCTGTAGCTTTTGTGATCCTTGCTTCATAAGAAGGTATATTTTTAGAAATTGATATTATTTTTATATAACATTTGCGACATTCTAATTTCTCAACTTGTTTAGTCAGACCTGTCTGTACAATGAATAATTCAGTTGTAAAATTTGCTATGTGCTAACATTTGAGCTATAATTAGTACAAGGTATAATTAAGACACTGGTAATCTCATAATAAGTTGTATGGTCAGGACAGTTAATGAGTGTTTTGAGTCTGCTGCAGAAAGGAAGAAGTTTAATCTTTTGGCTGAATTTAAAACTTAGTGAACAGAGATTAGTTCATTTTTAAGTTTTTACTGCACCACAGTTTACGGTTAGTTCTTAAAAACCACTAACATGTTTCACCAACATGACATAAACATGCTAAAATGCTAAACTAAAGAAAGTTGTCAGACTTTAATGTTATGAATGCAGCTGAAATGCTTCTTTTATTTTGAAAGAAAAAAATCAAATTCAGCTGCACAGACAGCTCTGTTTTGATCTGTTTTTCTCACTCAGACAAAGAAAGCATGTTCACTAAGTAGCGAACTGCTCGTGGATGATGCCTTTATAACACTCACTCCTGGCTGGCACTAATAAATAAGTAAGTCAGTAAGTCACAGATTCAGTCATTAAACTGTGACAGGATGACAGGGAGAGAGGAGAGAAAAGGGGGAAAGACAGAACCATGACAGATGCTTGGAGAAAACTGCTCAGGGCAACCTTGTGTGGTCTGCTTAATATGATTAAAGCTGAAGTCAGCTGTCACTTTGGTTTGCCTTCACCGGCTCAGAAAGGAAACAAATGAGTGAGCAGGAGCGAATAACTTCTAGGACAGCAAGGCATGTGGTCGAGAAGGAAATCTGACAATGACCCAACAGGGGCTAAAATTAGACGCTTAACTCGCACTGTCCAAACATTCGCAGAGAAAAAAACTTTAAAAGAAAAACTTTGCAATAAACTTTAACAAAATTCCATGTGACTTAAAAGTTTAAATTTTAGGAAGAGGTGTGAACAGGAAAAAGATCAAGAGGTGAAGAAGGATCTCTAATGCTCCGGCACGTCCGCCCCTCATGCTGCTCCGGCATTCATGCCGACCAGCTGTCCTTTGGAAGGAAAGATGGATGACCTGTGATGCACATAATAAATCTGGGGCTGTTATTGCAGGCCTTTCATCGGGATGCAAGCAACAGCTTCAACGATAAGTCACCAAAGTAATTAAGCCGCTGTTTTCCGTTTCCAAATGGCAGCACTATTTTTGAGGGTGAATGATTAAATAGTTGTGTTCACCTTGTGCGTGATGGACCAGCTTACTAAGTAGAGGAGGAAACTTTGTCTGCATGAATGAACAAGTTTTGTAGGAATTAAGTCATGCATGTGCAGAATGCCATTTGCATGGTCCCAACTCAGAAACATAAAAATGGAAACTGGAATTTTAAACAATCACTTTTGATAGTTGACATTTCACAACAGACATTTGCTGGTTGAACTGCTCCCTGATGTCAGCTCTCGTGTCATTTTTTTTGCTTTAGTGTAGACCTGGAGCGTCAGACTCCAGGCCTTGAGGACCGGCATCCTGCTGGTTTTTGAGAAACATGGCTGTACTTGCTGCTGATTACCTTGAAGAGGTATGCTTTGCCTATGAGAAGCTACAAAGGTAGGTTATTTGGGAGAGATGTTGGATACCAGCCCTCAGTGCCTGGGGTTTGACATCTGTAATTTAAACCATGCTAACCATTATAACCTAACTTTTTTGGGCATTTTATTACTTTTTGCCAATATTTATCTCCTTTTTGAAGCATTTCAAGCTTTGCTAAGAGTATTAAAATTAGCGCTGTCAATCGATTAAAAAAATGAATCCCACTTTTGGATCATGATTAATCACGATTAATTGCAGTGTTTCTAGTGACATTTTATTCAACAATATGCAGCTTTTGAACAAAAAAAGGCCAGAGAGAACATGTTCCCTTCATGTTTACTGTCTGAACTGTTTTCATTTGTAAAGTGTTAACTCAGACACATCACAAAACACAACAACAGAAAAGAAAAGCAGAACTCTAAAAAAACTGTAAAGACTTTAACGTCTGCAGTATTATTTCTAGAAAACAAAGATTGATAGAGGATTGTATTGATAGAGGAGCCTGTTGTTGTGATCTTCTGATGAAGAACTGTTTTTTTTCTCTTTTTAGGGAAAGGTGATTCAATTCTAAGATTGTTTGGAGCACTGTAATCAGTCCCCAGCAGACCTTCAGCTCAGCCATGATTTGTTGTGGAGGAATTCCCTCTTTGCTTATGTTCAGACCACCAGTCAGCTCCCAAAAACAAACCTCCAGCTCCTCTTTAATCACTTCTTTTCAACTCCAACCCAACCGGTGACCAATAGTGATCTTTGTTTGTAATGTTGGTCGCTTTCCGTCCTCGTGTTCGACAGAAAAACAGACAAACTTTGCCTTTGACCTTCCTCTGACTGAGTAACCGAGTGTAAACTAATTTCAAATCCTGCAGCAACACAAAGAGGCTGCCAGCTGCCTGTCAAAGAACTGGGCTACGAAGCAATTTAGCATTTCCTACAAACTCTGCAGGTGAAACAGAGAAAACTAACTTCCTCTGTGAGAGAAAAAAGAACCAAGAAGAAAGCTGACCTTCTGATCTGTTTGAGTTTCTCTGATTCTGCTACAAACCACTAGAATCAACACACACTTTCTTCCATTGATTTTTGTTTGGCTGCAGATTCAAAAGGACCACATCGTAACATTCATCAAATCATGCTTTGTCTTAGCTATTTTATTCATTTCTTCAATCTTGCATCTGGAATCATTCTCCAGTCTCAGGTCTATTTATTTCAACCTCTTAAAATCCTTAAAGCATTACAAACCAGTCCAATATTATTTTGGTAAAGTCCTCTAAAGATACGCAGGGAAAAAATTTTGTCTCATTTTTCAGCAAATTAGTGGAAAAAATAAGGGATTATATTTTTGCCCTGACGGGGGCATTTTTAACATCAAACGGTCAAGAACAAACAACCAACAGTTGGAGCTGCAAAATCCACAAGAAGCAAGATTCAACTTGCTTTCCTTGGAAAATCAAAAATACCAAATATGTTTGGTTTATACTCTTTGACAGTGAATAAAAGAGACAAAAACGTCGGGAAAATACTTCACAAATGAAAAGAGACCTACTCAAATAGAAACAAAGTGTTTCAGGATTTTTCCCAGCTTTACTTACAATCTAAAAATATTCTTTCACTCCTTGAAATCTGTTCATCTCTTGCCCAGGCACTCCTATTTTTTATTAATATTAGACTTCAGACTAGTCATTGTAATGGAATGTCCTGTTGGGAAAAGTCATCTAGACTGTCTGTTGGAGTCATGGCTAAGTTCTAATGTCCGCATGTTTCTGAGTCTGCAGACAAACTGTCCACATGAACATGTGTGCTCGTGTCAGCCATTGGAGAAAAAGGAGGAGAAGGAGTTACTTAATTCTGTGACACATCGAGTCATATTCAAAATTCAACTTTATTAATATAGCACTTTTTCTGCTAAAAAAAAAACCTCCTAAAAGTGTTTTACATAATGAAATAAAATAAAATAGTCAGTTAGTGGGTCAGTCAAAACCCATAGATGTGTTTATTCCTTTTAGATCAGCTGTAAACTTTGGTTTTTATTTTTACCCATCAACAAATAAAGCCGGATGAAGAATTCTATGACTTGTTTTTTTTTTTGTAAATTGCAAATTGTTGTTTTTTTGCAAAAAAATTTTAAATCTCTATTAAAAAAAAAACACATAATTTTGAGAGAAGACAATTAGAATTTTATACACTTTTGTGTGTTTTCATCCCATTTTTTAAAACCATTTTAAAAAGTCTTTGATGTTAGCAATCTATTCTTACATTATTGAAACCTAAATGCATGGATCAAAATCTGCTTAACCCTCAGGGCAGGAAAGAATGCTACAGTAATAATATTTACAGTCATCCCTCAGACAAATAAATATAATCTGTCTAACTTTATCTGAACAACTATCAAGCATCTACAGTGGGTCAACGATGAGCTGGTTTCTTCTAAAGGTGTTGTTTGTTAAGCTGCATTCAAAATTATTTAACCCACTGCATTCTGGGTTCTTAAATGAGCAAAGTAATGAGAGGAATCCCTAGTGGCTTATGCTAAAGCCCCCTAATGTAAGCGAGAGCAGAGAAAAGGCTCATTGCCATGCTGTGCTATTATTATTTAATCCACCCGACATGCGTTTTACGTGTTGCTAAATCGGCAGAGTAAATGTTTATGCAATCTGAGCCTCTGACATGAAGTTCAGTCAAAGGTTCTGGGCTGGAGCTACCGCACACTAAAGATTGGCTTTAGTTCTTTTTGAATATGGAAGAGTTTCCAACTTTTAATGGCTGGATATTTAAAAAAAAAAAGCTGTTTAATTTATTAAATCTTTTAATCCTTTTCTAAAGATTCATTTTGATCTTAAGAATGTATTTATTTTGGATGATGAAGATGAAGACGAGCATCTGCAGAATCCACAGAATAATTTTTTCTCTTTTTACAACATATTGATAATAATTATATGTATTTATTCCCTTCAGAGTAAAACTGCTCTTCAGACAGTAGATAATGAATCCACTTAAGTCACTGTTTCCCAACACTGTTTGGTCCTTAGACTTCCCACGCATATTTTATAAACTTCAACCACTCCAGCACACCTGAGTTCAGTCATGAGCTCTCCATGAAGCTCAGCAGACGCCTGATAATGACAGCCATTTGAATCAGGTGTGCTAAGGAAGGCAAACAAGAATAACAGCAAGAGTGGAGGAGGAGGGGCTGAGCACCAGAATGGAGAAAGGCTGACTGAAAGGAACAGGGATAGATCTAACAGTTCAGTGATTCATGGCGCTGAGAGGAAAATTCGCTTTGTGTACCCACACAAAAGGTGTGGAGGTGGAGGCATTTCTCAGTTCACTGGGGTTTGGGGATACATGAGGAAAAACGTCTTGAATGACAATAATTCATTTCAAAGATGTTCTCAGGTCCAAGTAAAAGTCAAAAGTTGAAATGGTGAAAGAATCTGATCCATTAAAAGCAGGGATGGGACTGCAATGAAATTCTCTAAAAACTGTATAATCATAAGTTAAAAAAAAGCACTGGGAACCCTTTGAAAATAGATCCAAAGATGATTGGAGTGAATCAAAGCAGATACATTCAGATCTGAACATGAACAAGCCATTGTGATTTCCAGACTCATTTGAAGGCAAAGATTTGGGTCCGGCGCTGTTCATCATGTAACCACTAGAGCTTGGTTCACAGAAATACAGAAACAAACTGATTCACGTTTTGTTTTAATTTAGTGGTTATAGCCAGGCCAAATAGATGTTTTTAAGGGTTACTTTGTTCATTAAACAATTATTGTTTTCTTTATTTGATTTTAAGAAAGTAAAGAGTGCTATCTTTTGATTGACATGTACTAACCGTGAATTCATCCGCTAACCAACCACCTGAGTGTTCCACTTTTTATTTATTTATTTAAATGTGGCTCAAAAAATGAGAGGGACCTGGCTGCAAACACGATCTCTTCTGACATCATCGTCTATAACTTACCCTTACCGTAACCCAAACAGATTGTAGAAAAGGTTTTTTAAAGCTATAGTCGGTAAAAACCGTAACTGTTTGGGTCACCAGTTAAAAGAGAGGGTTTTTTGAGTGATATAGGGGTGCTCTCGATTCCAGAACTTCAGGTTCTGTGGGTTGATGTCTGCAGCCAGGTCTCATTAAAAACACAGGTCACAACTTCACCCACTTCTTGACATTTGCAGTCATTGTGTCTGACAAAACTTAACCAAAATCTTCCTACAAGGCTCAAATCACATTAAATCATACCTCATTTTAGAAAATACCTTTTAAAATGACTCAAATTAGTTTGTAATAGCTGATCAAATGTTTTTCTGACCGTACTGGAGCAGAAGTTTTCATATCTTTTGATTCTCCTAACAAGGTAACTTTAGTTTTTTATTGAAATCCTCCCACAACGACATACTAAAAAGCTTCATCCAGCTGTTTCCTGACCTGCCTTCTTCCTGCCTTACCTTGCTAGAGTTGTGATGATGGAGAGCGTCGCTGTAGAGGGTTCCAGTCTCCCAGTTCTTGATCTTGATATAGCGGGGGCATTTGGATGGGCTGCCATTCTGTACTGACTTAATGGGCGAGGTTCTGCCCTGAGCTGGAGGCTGAAGGGAGAACAAACATTTACAAGTGAGTCATTTTAGACAATCTGCCGCACCCGGTTAGCAGTTTTTGACCCCCTTGACACTTGTGCACGTTGGATGAGCTGTTTTTGACTGGGAGTCACACAAGAAGAGGCTGAAAAGTGGCCCCATGCTGATAGGAAATGGATTTGAACACAGAAAGTGGACATTGACAGGAAAGTTCAGGACATAACTGCCCCATGGCTCGTTATCTGGAGGCATGTCAGCAGGACTCGCGCGGAGACGATGCGCACAAAGGTGGGCTCCTTCGCAGAGAAAATGGCTCTGTCATTGTGTTTATGGAATCAGACCAATTCTTTCCTTCCTTCAATTCTGTTTTATTTTCCACTTCAGCACAGAGGCAATCTGTCCTTAACAGCAGGTTGATGGTAACCCAGCCGTTGTCCTGTTGAGTTTTTCAATATGTAGCTTTTAACTGATGAATGACTGCAATTTAACCTCAAATGGCAACTGGAAGTGTTCCTATGAAAAAGGAGAAAATAATTTTTCTGTGATGGGGGGGGGGGATCAATGGGACACCTCGGGAAGACTGTCATCATCTCTCAAGGCATTGTTAATTACACAGCAGAGCAGCCTCTCAACAATAAGAACCACAATCATGGAGCTTGCAGGAGAGGTGCAAACCAACCGTTTTTTGTCATTTCAGCCAGAAAAGGGGAACCAACTGCACAGCAAGGTTAAAGACTTTAGCTGTTGACAGTTCCACTTTATATCAATCAGGAAACCAGATTTAAGCCCCCATGATGCATCTCTGAGCTCAATAACTATCCCTGCAAGAGTTGACAAAGACTTGCAGGCCAGAAAGGAACATCAGCTGACTTTTTGAGACCCCTAAAACACATTAGGCTTGTTGTGGCACACTTTTGACAAAAGCGTTACTACCAGTATTTATTTTCTAAAAAAGTTGGTTTTGTTGCAGATTCTTGAGAATGGCTCCAGAATAACAGCTAGTTAGCCAGTGTTTATGTTAAAAAGTAGCCTGAAAAGTTTTACAAGAAGTTGGAGATTGATCAGGGATAATGAGATGGTTATAATTTGTCACAGAGGACCCAGTTGACCTTTTGTTAAATGTTGACATAATTTAGAGGCAGAACATCTCAATAATGGCGCAGTTTTATGCCAGCATTTATGCAGTAGCTTCTTAACTAAATCCCAAGGGGAATTAGTGATGAAATGCAAGACTAATCATAATTTAATTCCTGCTGCTCTTGGTTTTCTGACTAAGTTTCTTTGTTGATAAAATATGAGATGCAGGAACCAACGTTAAAAAGAAAATTAAGAATTCACAAAAGTATCTATCTTCTGGTTATATTGTACCATTAAGTTTGACAATTTTTCTGTAATGCTTATGAAAACACTGCAGATTTGATGGCAAAACCGTGCTGTTTTTTTTATAAACTATGTAAAGTGTGCATTTTTGAGTGGAAAAAAAAGCATAAATTATTAAACAAACAGATGAGAACATTCAGAGAAAAAGGAATCCGATGTTAGAACAATGAATCACAGACAGGAAGTTCCTCCCCCACATTCCCAAATAAAATGCAAAACCATTGCTGTTAGATTAACTGTTTATGAAATCATATTTACTCCATTTAAAATATATTAATTTTTTGCGTGTTTACTCTGCAGTAAACCGCCTCTATTTTCTGGGAGTTGGAGGCTCAAGCTAATGCAAACGGATGGCTCGTCTTAACTGCACAGAAACACTCTGACTTTTCCTTTAACTCCTGTGAGGGCTGAATCCGTCTTAAGATGTTTTTGATTTTAACCTTCTGGGGCACCTCAAGGTTTTGCGTTGTAGGGCCCCTATTTCTGAACATCAATTATACATAATTATTGCTCCAAAAAGCTTCAAGTCAGAAAAGAGTTTGTTATATGTATGACTTGTTTTCAATCTATATTTTCTCTCAGTTTCAAAATGTGTGTCATGATCAGTCACCAGCTCCAATGTTAATTCTTTTGCATCTTGTAAGACTTTACAGCAGGCTGCACTTTTCATAAAAAAAAAAAAAACACTGCCCCTATGGAGAGTTGTTGGAATTACAGCTACCTATTGAATTTAAATGTAACGCCCATTTTGTGTTTATCAACATCTGAAGTAAAATACTGTATGATTAATGCAATTAAGCTAAAAAAAAAAAGTGCCAGCCACTAAAACATCTGATGGGTAAAAAATTGGTGTCCTGGAGACAGAGGCAAGGGGAGGACTGAGAAACATTTACAGCAAAACTGAAGAATTATAAATTGGAAAAAAAATTATGAAGTTTTAGCAAGTTCAAGGATGCGTCACCCAAAACTCTAACTTTGTCCCTTTGTCACACATTTGCAGGTGGGGACGTTGAGTGTTTCAAAAGAAGAAAGATCTGCAGCTGCTGGGAATCTGGAGGATTTGTGTTATCACTCCATCCAGACCAGTCCCATTTATGACAGCTGAGCGATGTTGGATGTGAAAAGAAAATGGGAACCATGTAGAGATTAGAACATTTATTCCCATCAAAGACTCTTAGACCTCGGACCAAAGCCGGATTTAAAGACGGCTTGCTGCTGGAGCGGTCTCATTCCTGACTGATAGGATCAAAAAGCAACACAGATATGTGTGTGTAATTAGGGTTAGGTTTCAGCTTTTAGATTCCACCAGAAACCCTAATTTTTCATTTTTGTACTTTGACAACATTCTAAATTTGACAGATATCAGTGTATTACTTTTTAAATGTTTGAATGGTCTGGCACCTCTTTATCTATCTGAACTCATGCTTTCTCATTGTCCTTGTCGAGTCCTGATTTTGTCCCAGATGCTCTTAGTGGTTCCCAGGACTCTGTTTGTACCAGGGAGCCTTTTAAGCTCCTAAGCGTTGGAACAGTCTCCACCTCTCTCTGAGGTCTGCCAGATCCCTCGATGATTTAAAATCTCTTATAAAAACCTATGTTTTTACTATGGCTTTTAGAAGAGCCGGTTAGGTTGATATTTTAGACACATTGTGTATTTTGTGGTACAAGCACCAAATTTAGCATGAATCCTTAGGATCCTTATGATCAGAAGAGCACAAAAGCCATGAGAAAAATCCAAAATGGTGGCCATTCACTCAACTGTTACAAAATATTCAATGCTTATTTGCCCCAGTCTCACTTTCATGCACAAAATGCAGTCTTGAGGGGTATCTACAGAATACTTTTATATTACTATTATATGTAGACTATATATATATATATATAAGAGATCTTGGATTTTCTCATGGCTAATGTGCTTTTTCTGAAAGAGGGGATCCTAAGGTGCATTCATGCCAAATTTGGTGCTTGTACCACAAAATGCACCACTAGTTTAATAACTAGCTCCACTGTTTCAACGCCAGTAAGCAGAATCAGTGAACCAGCCTGTTACCTTCTACTATCATTGTTTCTTTAATAGTATTTTGTTGTTTGGTGTTTCATCTTTTTCTGTTGTCATTTACTCACATGTACAGCATTTTGGTTGACGTTTAGAAGTGCTTTATAACTAAGCTTATTGATGTTCACATAAACAGGTGAGGCTGAGTTTTTTTTTTTTTTTTTTTTTTACCTTATCGTTGTCAGCTTTGTTGGGCACCGCTGGTCTATTTTCCAGATGTCTGTCATAGTCTAGTACCAGCTGAGGGGCCGAGCCATTGCCAATGCTGGGGTCCCTAGAGAGATAAATGAAATTCTGTCAGGTGAGACTGTTCCATCACCCCAAACTCCAGTATGACAATGAAACAGCAACACAAGTGCATGTAAGAAGAAAAATGTCTTTAAAGTCCTACTCCGATCATCTTTTAATCAATTTTCAAAGTGTTCCCAGTAATCTTTCTTTGATTATGTCGTTTTAGCCAAAAAAAAAACAAAAAACAGTGTTGTTTTCTAGGACATAGTTTCTGCAGAGCAGCAGGAGTTCATTACAGAATTCACCTCTGAGTTGCAGGCGGGACTGCTGTTGCAGAGCAACCCTGCCCCCACTTCCCGTCATCCATCTGTACACACTTTCTCCCATTAGCTTACAGCCCCTCACACGCCCAAACTAACATTAGCGGTGCAACAAAAATGGCAAGCAATATTCGAGCTATCCAGTCAAACAGTTTTGAACCAGATGGCAGTTTGGACGAGAAAAACAAAAATGTACATGGAGCTTGTTGTCTGCAAGTGGAAGCATCAGAATAGAGCGGAGCAGGAAGCTTGTGGCCCGCCCGCCCACAAACTTGATCTTCTTCAAACTGAATTTTCTTGTCTGCTCCTGATTCACTACAATTTTAATTTAAAAAATAATCAGAAATGCAATTTTAAGCTTAATTTTCTTCATATATGTCCTTTACCATACAAAAGATACCACACAACGAGTAAAAACATTATTGGAATGGGTCTAAAAATTCCTAAAAATGCTGGTAAATCCAGCAACCCTTCACCACCAATAAAGCAGCAGGATGTTTGGTTTTTTGACTTGGAGGGTCCGTGAGCTCCCACCTCCAAACAGACAGGACGCTCCCCAGATCAAGTTGTAAACTGATCTCATTCTGATGCTTTTCAAAAAGCTGACCTGTTGTCTGAACTGAAATCAAATTCACAGCTGAACACATGATGGATCAGGATTATACGGTTCAAACTGTTGCCATTCAGCCCATGAAGATGAAAAGCACACGATATGAAAAGTGAGAGATCTCACTCCGAGCTGTGATTATATTATTCCCAGAGACTGAATGAGGTGGGGGAGGTGTGTGTTTGTGCATGTGTGTGTGTGCAGCCACCATGCTGAACCAAATACAGCAAACTCATCTCAAAGTCTGTATCGCTCCAATCGAAGCCGCCCACACACACACATTTCGCCCACTTTCGCACACACTCCCACGAGCACGTGTCCCTGCTAACTGTAAATCCTCACAAGCATTTTATCTCGTTATGGCTGCAATTTGCTGGAGCATTTTCCTCCCCACAACTTGGAGGTGGAGCCTAAACATGGAGAAACAATGGGAGAAGTTGCACGTCTCGCTTGGCATCAGAGGGTGACTGAAGCTGAGCGTCTTCTGCCTCAAACTGCTGAAGCAAAACTGTTTTTTCTTTGAAAAACAAACTGAAATCAATCTCAATTTTTAATGTATTCATAACATATGGAAGAGCTAGAAACTGATTTGCTAAGTGGTTACAGAGTACTTTAAAGAAGTCCTCAATGATAAATCTGGATTTGAAATTAGTTTTCGTTCTTTACACCTTCATCACACATGCATGGGTGTGCCAAAAGCAAGAAAAATACATCTTAAAGACTAAAGCCTTCCGTTTTGTAAATAGTTATGCAAGAATGATTTCATTTTTGAAATAAATTAAAATTTTGGTGGCTACTTTTTTTGGTTTGTCTGTTTATTTGTCTGTTTTAAGTGTAAAGGACATTGAGCTGCTCAAAAGTTTGAAAGGGATTTTTCTTTTAAAGAAAAAAGTTTGGTTTGATTTAAACTCCCAAAAGCGAAAAAAAAAAGTAAAAAAAAAAAAAAAATTTTTAGTTTTAACTAAAAAACCCACAATGGCACCCTAGAGTTTACATTTTAATCTGTAAAACACACAATACGTGTAAATACTTTCTTCCATAGTTAATTAGTTAAATAAAATTAAATTAAAATGACCCCAATGACAAGCTAAGGCAACCTTCCTCTTTTTGCAACACCTTAAGTATCAGTTTCATGTTTTTCTCTATATGTCCAAAAAGCAACAAATCACCTTAAAATATTATTAAATAAACACACAAGAATGTGCATATGTTGGTTAAGTATGACATATTGATCTTTACAGACTGCAGCCTGGATCGGATTTCTGTTGGTTGTGGGAATAAAATGGCAGACACCGGTAATAATGGTGCAAAAGGTTTTAAATGAGTCTTAGAACAGAGTTTGGACTTCTGCAGAAAAAGCCTCATGAATCCAGTACACATAACTAATAAAAAACATAAAAATAATAAAATTTATGAGTCATAGGAAAATATCCTTTGTTGCATCTCTGCAAGGAAGAATAAAGAAACTCACACTTATTAAATACATTCTCACAGACTGCTACACTTAAAAGCAAACTGGACCCTCCAAGCTGATGAAAGGACATATGCAGTTTCTGTAATGACTAAGTGACACAGCTTCCAGCGTGACTAAAGCACGCCGATATTTGAAAAGAGGAGTCACAATCAGAGAAAAAAATCATCCTAGAATGAATGCAGACATCGTGGCCTCATGCAAATGAAAACATTCTTTGACATCTCCGGTCTTAACAAGCGGCTGCAACTGTGCTGAGCTTCATAATGAGTGTGAAAACCTGTCAGACTGTTATCTGACATTTAACTCAATTGTCAAAGCGGCTTCAGTAATTAAGGAAAAGCAGTCGACAAATAGTATTTCAGTTTTTCTATGTGATTACAAACCACTGCATAATGAGTCAGGAATGACTGCTGGTGTGTAATGCCGGTTGCTCAGCAGATGTGTCAGGTTGTTCTGCCGGGCAGTGGAGTGAATAATGAGGCTTTGAGTCACAGGGCCAGGTGCAAGGTCCTGCAGCAGCCAACAAACTATCTCTGGAGGGTCCTGCCTGTGCTTTGTTTAATTCATTGTGTCAAAATACAGATAAATGTGGAGATGAATTACCATGCCACTTGGATCTCTGCATCCTTTCTCATAGCTTTCCTCTGTCCCTCTCCGCTCATTTCCTTTTTACTGTTTTTGATCAGCCGAAGCACTGGCTCGATCTCTTTAAGCAGATCGTTGTTCTCCTCCATCCCATTGCACAGGACACCTCCACGACTCCCATTCTTGGTCAGCAGGGGGTCCTGGCCTTGCACGACTCCTTTCTGCAGGAGGGTGATAGAGGGAGAGGACAGGTTCTCAATGGCTCGGAGCTGGGACTCTTTGTTGGGCTGCTGCCCAGGGCTGTAAGCACTCAGAGGAGACCACTGATCGTAGGACTTTGAGGGCGGGATGGCAGGTCGCGTGATCCTGATTGTGCGCTGGCGCCCGTCTCCAGACAGGGTGGTCTCCAGGTGGGTGGTGAAGCCCTCTGGCCCGCGCAGGATGAGCACTGCATGGCTCTCTGGCGACACGTTCTTCAGTGTCTCCAGGGCCCGTTCGTAGGAAAGGTCCACCAGAGGCTTGTTGTTGACAGCCAGGACAATGTCGCCCACCTGCACCAGGCCGCACTCCTCTGCTGCTCCACCACGAATGAGGTCTGACACTATGACAGGTGGTTTGGACACTCTCTGCTTCACCAGAAAACCCAAACCTCCAACCTTCCTCTTGAAAAGGCGAACTGAGATGATATTAGGCTGCAGCTGGCAGACCGTGGGCTCCGACTCCTGCATTGTGCCTGTCTGGGATTGCATGTGCTTGGGTGATAGTAGGTCCTCAGGGATGTTTCTAAAACACACAAAAAAAGAGAAAAGAGAGGCAATGGGACAGGTCATCAGTACATATGTTTATTTATCCTCACTCAAAATGGTACGACTCATTATTAGAGTTTCAGGAGGTTATGCTACGCTGAACACCATATTCTATAGAACTGCAGATGCTAGATATCGTCTAGCATCGTTATCGTCTAAACCCATTTCCCTCTATTTTTTATGACCGCTGCTCCCCAGTGACTTAATTTTGTGTCTAACTGATATGTATCTTGAAAAATTGACTTTCAAAATATAATTTTCCCACAAATGAATAGTAAAACTGACTGTAAACAACTGTTAAAGCTGAGTTGGTCATCAGCATTCAGCAAAATGATTATTTAAGAAAAGCTCATTTCAGCTGATACATTGAATTCAAGCTTTATTTAAAAGCATTTTTAAGACACCAGCTGATAATTTTCATGACTTGATACATTAACTATAAAATACTGGTTTCAGCTTCAGGTTATGATTAAGAAATTGTCAGCCTAATCTTTTAAAGTTTCTGGCTGTTTTTCATAATTAAAACAAACTAGAATAAAAAAGTTTTGTTTATAATTTTTTTATATGACGTAGGTTTGATGAGTTGAAGTTCACAACAGCCAACAAACGACCAAGTTAGTGCTTTAAAATCATTACATCTGGGCGCGTGGGTTGCGCCGCGTGTCAGAGGCACCCGCTCTGCAGGCGCGCGGCAGGAATAATTCAGCACCAAGGTCAGCGCTCAGGATGAACCACAGCGCGCACGTGCGTGTGTGCGCCGCTGTGAGAAAGAAAGCCTTTTTTTCCCCCAAGTTTAAGTTGATTTTCATGTTAGGAAATTTTGAATCTGCGTTAACAGGGGTTGATATAGGCCTAGTGCACGCGCTGACACTTCGTGCACGAGTGAAATTAAACATTTAAACAGGGCAGTTCTCCAGTTCACGGGAAGGAAGCCGTCATTCAGAAATATGGCAACTAAAATGCAGGAAAACTTCTCCTGGCGGCCCAAAAGAACCCGCCAATCCCCCGGGAGAGGCTGAACCGGATGCGTGAAAATGACGGAGCCGCGCCTGAAAAGGAAGATCTGCTTGTTTTCACTGAATAAGAGAAAAGCCTGGGCATGAATATTTTAGATTAAAGAGTGTAGCAGCACCGAAAGCCAGCCTGCTTTAATAAAGGTTACAGACAATATGTGGTTGCATAAATCAAGCCACATGTGCACGCGGTCTAAGACCTTATATAATTAATCATAGACATTGATTCAAATTAAGAACACACTACCAACACATTATTTATTAACAGAAGTCACCATAAAGTTAAACCAATGAAAAGATAACTTCCGTTACTGTGAAAATACGATTTTTATTCATCTATTTGGAACCTTTTGTTTGTTGCGCACATGTTGCACAACGTCACCATGAAAAACAGTCATTTATCCACCAGTTTGGCATCAACAATTCCCACATTATGGTCACTTTTATTGACAAAATCCTTTTTTTCTTCTGTAGACAAAAAAAAAAAAAAAAAGAATGTTCCAGCGCTCCAAACGCAAGTGAAATCTCTGAACTTCATCTATCAACACCAAATCAACGTTTTTGCGTGTATCAATGCAAAGAAAGATGAAAAGATGACAGGTGCGAGTACGAGTTCAAAAGAAAAACTGCTATCGAAATGATCAGCAACCAGTTTTTACAAAATAAAGTCTGTTTTGAAGAAAACGAAATGCGTTTTTACTGAATCAACAAATAGAGAGAAATGAAAATCTTAACATGACCACACAAAATGCTCTATCAAAGATGGATTTGGTCTTCATCCTCTACAGTAACACGCTCTGGACACATTTTACTGAAATATAAGACCCAACAGAAAATATAAACAATATAAAAACGGTATTTATTTTTAAGTTTTTTCTGAATACACTTTTCAAAAAGCCTATTTTCGAAGATGCTCCATCCATCCATCCTCCAGAGCCTGATCTTCATCCAGCGGAATGCGCAGCTTCACCATCCACAAACAAGCAAGCAGGAATCCAAAGCAGCACTTACCCCTGAGAACAGAAGTCGCTTTCTCAACAACCTGCAGCCAAGTTGGGGCAAAACTCCTGCGCGCCTGCCTCAAATGCGCTCTCAGCAAGAAAAGCGTCTCCAAGTCGCAGCAGCGCGCTTTGCCTCTCTAGAGACGAGGCATGTGTGTGGCTCTGAGCGCGCAAGGGCGCTTTATAACCACTCCGTGATGGGAGACGCCAGGACTGGGAGGGAGGCGTGCCCACCGTTTAAATGAACTGCAGATGGATCCGTTGGCTGTCGACATCCCTCAGCACGCAGCAGCAGCCTCTCCTCTCCTCACATACCTCACTGCCAGCAGTTTTCTGAAGGCCCTTCGAGGAAGAAGGACAGACAGAAAGGTGTGGCACCCGCGCGCGGCAGCATACACGCCTTCAGCTTAAAAACTGATCACAAAAGATTTTCGAAAAAAACGAAGACAATTCTCGGTGGACTTGGACACTCAACCCGTTCGGTACAACTGTAGCGTGAAGAGTATTACGCTGAAATGTACCTGCAGAAGCTCACATCACTTGAACAACCGGCTCGTCTTTCTGGAGTTGACTAACCTGTAGAAGAAGTAAAACAAAAACCAAATAAAATCAGCAGTACACTTGTTAACAAATGCTGACAAGTTGATCTAATATTAATTTCTACTATCTGTAATATTTAATGAAAAGTATGGAAGTTTTTCCAAATCTGTGTACATTTTGGAAGTCAGACAGCAAGATCTTTGGAAATGTTTAATTTCTCTTTATTTGAAGTTTATGAAGCAATATGTTGGGTTTGACACTGCAAATACATAAATCATTGTATATTTTCTGTCTGTTGTTGGAGAACCCAAGGGGTCAAATATGGCCACTGTTTTTTAATCATCTCTTTGCATTAATTTATTTTATTTGTTTTTATTTTTTTTAAGTACAAGTCAAATTTACTTCAAAACTCCACAATAAACTTGTTCCAGGGTTAATTTGATGAGAAATGTTACAGAAAAAAAAAACTATATTTAGCAAGTCAAACTTAAAAAAGACTGAGGGTGTATTGAGAATGGAAAAGTCTGTCGGTCCAGACCAATCTGTTTAATTTGATCCAGATCTAGTTCTTTTTTTGTGCTGGTCTCTATTCCGACTGCCTTTCAACCTGACACTTCTGCTCCAAGCCAACGCTTGTAAGCAAAACCATGAGACTAAAGGTCTGTTCAGTCAATGGCCAGCGATTATGAGGGAAAGGCAGAGCAGCTAAAGAAGAATTGGAATTGGAAGTGGTTTATCTCAAGCAATCAAAGCTGAAATAATACAAAAACAAGACCAACAACAATAGTTTGTATATATGCAAAGATATATCACACATAAAAGAACAGGTCGATTGGAAAATATGCATATGTGTACCTACACTCATAAATAATTCAACTATTACTTCTAATTATGAACGAATATATTTGCTCTTTTGAATACATTTCATGACACAGTGAAACTATTAAATAATACGATTTTCAGAAGGAGTTCAGCATTGTTTGAAAGAAAATTTGAGAAAGCGAGCTTCAAAGTCTTCTGAGCTCCTCTGCTAGCTCAAAAAGTGGTGCTAGGTCGCCATTCATTACTGTCACGCACACAGTCAGGTCTTCAAGCGCTTAATTTGTCGCTTGGTTTTTTCTTCGGGGCCGTGGTCAGCTCTCTTTTTTGCAGTAATTCTGTGATGAATCGCGTTTTAACACACTTTAAGATGGTACTAGTTGACGAGAGCTGCTGTGATGCGGCCGCTGTCATTGCCCTAGAACCGGAAACCAATGGAAATCTAATGCTTTGCAATCCTTGTCAAGACATTTAATTTATTAAAACTTTATATTTCGCTGACCAATTTTGATTGTGTACATCAACGCCAGGTAGGCTACAACACTTTTTACTGTTACTTTGGTACGGCGAAGGCATGCTGCAAGGCGGTTACTGAGGAGACATACGCCAGGATGGTATGCTAATAAGTGTTTACGAAATATAGATTGTCGGGAGAACAGTGTGAAAAGCAGTCTGTATCACAGACTTCCTTCCTACTCTGGGTACATCCCATAATCCTGACGACGGTGACCGCTTTGGTTCTGTTGTTCCACTCTGAGCACAGAGCCTATTCAGACTGAGGAAACTCAGAGCGAATCGGAGCTCACTCTGTTTGGAAACAAACTGAAAACACTTTGAAAGAAGCTCCTGGTCCCGGACCTGTGTCCACTTACGTGTATTCAGACTGAAAATATGTTTTAGATTATCGGTGGAAATGGACTCTGCTTCACTTTAAGCGAACCAAATGTGTCCAGTGTGAATACAACCTGAAAGACACTGTTGCCATCCATCCATCCATTTCCACCAAATCACTTTTAGGCTGCTGGAGCCTATCCCAGCTACAATTAACTAAAGGTGGTATGCACCCTGAACAGGTCGCCAGTCTGTCGCAGAGACGGACGTCTCTGTATCTGAAATAAACTGCTTACAGCTGATTATTTGTTTAATCCTTTCCCAGCAGTCATGATGTAGAGCATCCGCAGATGATAAACTTGTTGCAGATGAAATTAGAAAGCAGGAAAAGACTGCAAGAAGTGCAAAAAGCAGTTTCCCATGTGACATAAGCAGAGTGGAAAAGACAGAAAAGTATATAAAGAAAGAAGCTGTTGTAGTTTGGGAGATGAAGGAATGAAGAGTGAAACTTGTTTCGAGCGACATGAGAATTTCTTTCATCTCCCCAGAATCTGAATGGAGGGGCAGTTGAAAGACCCACCTTTGATTTAAGGATCAGCTTCATTTCAGTTCATTTTATGAGGGTATGCAGAAACTACAGAGGAACAAAACTGCTGAGCTTTTATTCATTGTGTAATTCATTAGAGATCAGCAGTAAACGTTGTGAGCAACAGTATGGTTTCACTGCAAGTAAGACAACCACAGATGTTAGACTTGGATTGATGATGTTTCTGGAGAAGAGCAGACAAGGTCAGTGTGTATTGTGTCTTTGTGGAACTAGAGACAGTCTCAGATAAAGAAATTGGAGCATCTGGTTTGGATGAGCTCCAATCTCTCAAAAGGAAATCCGAGAAAGAGGCACATGTAAAATTGCAGTATGCATGCCTCGTAAATGACAAGTTCTGTGATGGATGAGCACCAAAAAATGGAGGTTCGATTACATGAACTGAAACTTTAGAATAATAAAAACACGAATAAAAACTGCAAGACCAAAAGTAAATGCATCCCAACAGGAAAAACAAAAGATCTTCTGGAAAAACCCGATGGTGTTAGAAATATGATTAGACAATTAGAACAGTGTTCCCCAACCTTTTTGACAAAGAAACAATATACTTTATTGTATTTATTTACATTTATTCAAGACCCACTTCAATGAAAACCTTTGGTGTTTTTAACCTGTTCTTTTTCTCATGATGATGGGCATGTAAAAAGAAAATTAAGATTAAAACAGCATTTCGGAGTATTTCTTTATTCAAATAGTTGTGAATCAGCAGCAAAAAACAAAGTTTGAAAAGATTATATTTGTGATACAGAAAATTTGCTGGGCAGGGCCACAAGCTCCCTCCTCAGATCTGTTCAAATGCGTCCAATTGCAGACAAATAGATCCATGAACGTATTTGTTTTCCTAGTCTGAGCTGGAATCTGGATTAAAACTGCACAGCTGGATAGCTCCAATATTGTTAGCCGTTTGTGTTGCACTTCTAATGTTAGGTTTGGGGTGATAGTTACTATCGGGTGAGCTTGTAAACTAAGGGCTCTCAGAAATGGGAAGTGGGGGGGGGCAGAGTTGCTCTGTCCCAGGTCTTTAATGGGGGATTTTTTTTCCCCAGTTATTTTTTTGTTTTTGAGGGTATCATCATCAACAGGTTCCTCGATTTGTCTTTGTGGCGTCTTCCCTCCTTTGGAAATAGTACTAGCATAGATTAGAGCTCCACATCTTTTTCAGAGAAGGCTAAGTACGTTTTTACTGTCACGCTTTTTCAGGTTCTTCTCAGAGTGGAGAAAAGTAATTGGATCCATTTATCATAACATGCCCCCCTCACTTTTTGTGGAGACTCTTATCTCTGAGTTGACACACAGATGTTTAAGTTACAACAAAAGCGCCACAAAGTGTAGGCTATAAACTCTGCAAACTCATCATTACAAACAGGCTAAAAGGTGGAAAATCCTTGCCGAGTTTGTTCAGAGAGACACAGGAAGATCCTGTTTGAGCTCAGTGCAGGCAGATGTGTGAAAGCGGATGATACCTGCTCCTAAATCAGCTCATGTTGAAGCAACCTGGGCTGTGGCTACACAACTCCAACATGGAGATTTCAATTTAAGCCTGTAATGTAATGGGTTAAGTTTTACCGCTCGATCATTCATCTTCTGCTGAACTTTGGCCAGATGGTCAAACTGCCATTATCTTGGATGATAACATCGGAATTAATATTTATGCCTGAACATCAAGGGAGTGTAAGCCTCACATTCTGCCATTAGATGAATATAAATATAGTGCATGTTTTCAGGCCACACAACTGTGATCAGGTCTACAGTGATGCTTTATGCCCACATTTTGTTACGTAGATAATACAAACAGACAGAAAAACATCAGACAAAAAAAACAAACCCGCAAATATTTTCTTGATATAAACAGGTTAAGTCGGATTTTTTTGTCTAGTTGGAGCTAGTATTACAAAGCCATTGATAGTATGAAGCCAAATGCATCGCCAACATCAGATTAGATTTGGGGAAAAAAGACTGTTCCCCTTTCAGCATATCCGTGAGGGGTCACCACAGTTAACCAGTATTCACAAAAACATAAACATTTCTGCTCCCTGATGATAAAATAAAAACAAATATCTGTTGATTGTTTAAATTACAACATCCTTTAAGAAGTAAAATTTTAATTCTTGTAAACTTTTTTGTAATAATCCTAAAAAAAGTACAAGTGTTTATTGAACATTTTTGCAACATTGTCATGCAGAACTGTGATGAGTGCATTCCAAATTATTATGCACATTGTATTCAAGTATCAAAAAGATCAAATTCTTCATTTTTCAATTAAACTCATGGATGAAATTGTGTCTCGGGACATCGGGGATCACTGACATCAATCTCAGACACCTGTTATAATTAGTTTATCAGCTGAGCTCAATTAAAATAAAAACTACTAAAGAAGGGCATTCCACATTATTAAGCAGACCAACATTTTCAAGCAACATGTAAAAGAAAAAAATCTCTGCTGCTGAATAGTGTGAAATAGTTGAATGCTTTGAACAAGGTATGGAAACCTTGGATATTTCAGGAAAACGTAAGAGTGATCATTGAACTATTTAGAGATTTGTGGTTGATTAAAAGTACATACGGATTGGTGCAGATCAAGGCAAAATGCAGAAGGTTTCTTCCAGACAAATTCATCGGATTGTGGCCTAATCTGAAGTCTTCCTTTTGCCCTACAACTTCTCCCTTCCCCTACATTTAGCCCTCCAAACAGTGAGTTCTGGGAAAACAGTGTCTCTGAATTCGGACGTCACTACCACTCAATGACGTCACCAATAGTCGTTGGTCAGATACGCTAGCGCAGGGCTTCCAGCGCTTGAATACACATAACAGCTTTTTTAAATTTTACTTCACTCCAGCCTCTTTCCAACGGATGAGATCGCTTTTACAAATCTTTTCTTTAAAATAGAGATGTTTACAAATCAGCAGTTTTGCTTTTTCTTTTTAGGAGAATGAGGAATTATGGTCCAGTCTGCGTCTGCTCCTGCTTCCAGGAGTTAATCACATGAACTCTTCAGATTTCAGTCGCTTCAGCTTGTTGCCTTTTCCCTCCCTTTGAGTGAAAAAAAGAATTGTTATTGTAGCTTTTCTCTCCTTCATTATCGAAGAACATTTAAAATATATAATTACAAAGCAAACATAGCAGCGAGGGGAGGTTGCAAAAGGTGCATTTAACAAAAAAAATTATTAACAGTAAATTTCTTCAGATACCTCTTTTGATAATTCCATTGTAGACTAGTATCCTGTTCTGCCTCATTGCTGTTTTTAGTTTAGTTAGTTAGTTTAATTATTTCAGTTTAGCATTCAACGTTTCTTCCTTTAGGGGTTGCAGCTGACGGCCAAAGTTTTACACAAAACAAGTATCTACTTGCTTGAATGTCTTCTTATTTTCTGCTTAGTTTTTTCTTATTTAAATCCTAACTCACCTTTTAGGAAAACAGGCAACATTGTAAAAGATTGACCGACAGAGGAACACCAGCCAAATTAAACAGTGGGAGAATTTCCTGATTGTTAGGTGCTAAAAGGTCTAGTGTTGCTTTCGTTCATGATCATTTCCATTATTTATTTTAGTTTTCCATGCATAATCAGACACAGAAAACAAGACTCTATATTTTTCTCCACTTTTCCCATGATCCCTGTTTTTTTAATCAAAACCTTAAAAAAGTGGGTGATCCTAATTTAATAGGTGGTTTGGACAGTGGCAGAGTGCTTTCATAAAGGAAACCCAGAACAGGGTTTGCCCCAACTCAACATTCAGCTGGATCTCAGAATTCAACTCGGCGCTCAGACACGTGCAGAAAAAAGTAACCTCCCAAAGTCGGAGCAGCTCTGTTTTATGAGCAGAACATCTTTGTTTTATTGGATTACTTACCACAGAGTACGTTTAAGCCCAACACACCTAATCAGGTGTCAACAGGTAAAGCGGTTACATAATTAAAGTGGATGAGGACAAACATTTGCACATTGGGGACTAATAATTATGCAACAGTCAGGTGTGTTCAACTGTAATTTACTGAGCTGGAAGGAAGTTATGTCGTCTATTCTTTCCTGAAACAATAAATTATAAAAATTGCATCCATGAAAGGCATTCAGGAAGCTAAATTGCCTAATAATGTGTGAAAAAGCAAAAACAGTTCCAAGAAATGCATGTACAGAAGCTGTTCAGGAACACCGGTCTGTAAAAGGAAACACTCAAAGATAAAGAAAAAAAAACTAGACATAATACACATATTTTTCTGACTATGCAGACTGTAGAACTTCCAAGAATCCAATCAAAGCTGAGGCGCCCACGTGGCTTGGAGTCCCGAGCACCTTCTAAAGAGTTCACACAAAAGTATGGCAGTCTTGAGGCTCAACCATACAACATTGGCAAAACCCATCCACCAAACGACGGTCGAGCAGAGATATGGGCTTGAGAGAGCTACAGGTGGGCTCAAGGACATTAGAAATCCATCCAAAGCTGCATACGCAGAAACATGGTTCAGACTCAATGCAACATGCCCCACGGCTAACCTCTACCATCAGAGACAAACACACAAATGCTTCTCCATGCAGAGCTTCAGCTTAAACATTAGTGCTTCAGTATAGAGAGACATTACCAACAATATGCCTCAAAGATCTTCTTATCACTGCTTTAACAGTGAGCAGAGTTGTGCAAGCAAGATCAGTCTTACACAATCTATGTTTTTTTATTCTTAATTGTTCCAAGAAGTTATTGTTGCCAAACAATTTTGACAGGGAAGCCCGGTAACTGTACCTAGAATTTCCAGTTTCAAGACCGTCTGGTTTCCTGTTTCACTCTTCTGATTTTTTATTTTTTTACATTTTTTTTATTTATACACACAACTAACCAAGAGGGGCTGTTTTATTATTATTTTTAAATGATTACTCAAAAGTGTGTTTCCTGGCTATTCCTATGAGAAAGGGAATTGACGAGTGAAACCTAAAACTTGATCTGGGTACTTTCCTTCTCAAGGAATTTGAGGCTTTGACAAGTATGTACATGTCACTATTTTCCCGTCTTTGTCATTGTTTTCCTGACTGTCTTGTTTCTTTTTTAACGATGAGTTGTCTGACTTACAATGTATATTTATATCTCTCTCAAACAAATCATTAAAAAAAATCACTTTGAAAACTTTCATCTTAACTTGTGCCTTCAATATCTGCTGGTACTCCCAAATCAACAAACATCCAGTTTAGGTTTTTTTTTTATTTTCAAAAACATTGCCCTTTTACAAAAAAAAAAAGTTTCCCATCCAACTGGACTAGAATATTCTGCCCTGCATCCAAACATGCACCTACACAGTCAAGGAATAATGCAAAAGAAATGCAAGTTCACCAGTTTGCCCCATGGTGATTGACTGGACGGAGACGTGACATAAGTGTTTTCAAGGAATCATGATGTTATACTATGACTTCTTAGAAAACACTACATCGGAAAGGCCTTTTCCATGAAAATCGCAGAACAAACTGAAGTTTCCTTCTGGCTAAATGCTTCTGGCAGAAGGATGGTAACAGCTCATTCTTTAGGTTAGTTTGGGGTCAAAGTCATTGGTGGAGGTCATGTACTGTCGTTTTTTTTCTTGTGGAGGGTCTTGGAGAAAAGTGTGTGTGTGTGTGGGTGGGGTGGGGTGGGGGGCATTGAGACTCATACGGCCACCTCAAAGGGCGTCATGACAGATGTTGACTCATGAAGTTGAACTGTTGTCAAACAGAATGGCGTTCTTTTGTTCCGGACTCAACATTTAACAAGAAGAGGAAATGTTTGGTTCATTCATGGCCGTTTTAAACAGTACTGTCTGTCTCTGGCCGTTGCCGTCAGTGGGCAAGCATAGCAAGCTCTGCTGGCCAGGGACAGTCTGGGCAGTAGACCTTGCTAGTTCTGTCAGGCGCCTGGGCAGCGGCACTTGCTTGGTCTGCTGGAGCCTGTGCAGTGGCGCTCGCTAAGCTATTTGTTCCTGCTGTATCCTGCATCTTGGAGGTGAGTTACAATGTTTCACGTTTTATTCTCTTAAACTACTATTTTTTCAGAAAAAAAATTACCTTCATCTTTTTTTATCCCATATCAGTTTTTGAAAATATTGTGCTGTAAGGAAATTTAGCTTGAGGGAGGATCTGTAAGCACCTGCAGGCGAGCGGTTAAAGCAGGCGAAACTTTTGAAAAAACAAAACCTCTGGATCATTGAGTTTCTGTCATCAAACTGTCACATCATGATCTGAAGCATGGGACCTGCTGACATGGTTGTTTTGATAAAAAACTAGATGAAATTAAACTGCCTTTACAACATCTATTTAACACACTGAAAGACCAAAGAAATACCTGCATGTCAAAAAAATAATTCAATAATTTAGGATGACCTGTATACGACACATTAACCTTAAAGGGGCCATACCATGAGATTTTAAGTGTCAAAATATGTCAATAATGAACTTGCCATGGTATTTTATGATACAACCTTTAGTTAATCTCTGATTTTATGTAAATATTGCAGCCTCTTAAATGAGGATCATTCAGGCGTACATCAGCTTTTAGACATTTCTTTCACCATCAAACACCTTATTTCCTTCACTCTTTCTGAACTCCCCCTACAACTCACACACAAAAATACCCCATCTCATTTCAGGACCCTTTAGCTGTCCCAAACTGCCTGAATCTTAATATCCCTGCACTTTACATTCCTAAATCACCTTGGGTCACATGTGATCACCTGTGCCCCCCCTATATTTTGAGTTTAGTTACATTTTTCCCCGGTAAACTAAAAAACAGTGCATGCTGATGTGAAAAAGAAGGATGTCACAGTGTGTGAAAACCTAAAACCAGTTTTGATTATTGATGCTACTTCATGATCCAGTCAAATATTAAAGTCCCTGTTTGTGACTATTTTACACTTATTCTTTTTTTTACTTTTACCTGAGTTGAGTGACATGGTGTTGCATCACTGAACCACAATAAATCAGATTACTTTCAATTTTTTGTGCATCAAATTTATCCTTAGCAAACAGTAGTATCTTGAATTTCATTTTTTTAAGTATACTTGAATATAAATATAACAAGTATACTATAGACTATGTATGTGTAGTGTAGGAAGTGTACTAAAACATTTATCATTAAAGATGCTAGTTTAACCGGTTCCACTTCTGCATTGTTTTTAAGGAAATAGAGATTATTGTAACACAGCATAACCCTTGGGAACCACCTTTATTTTTATAAATCTGAAAGCACCTCTGCTCATTTGTTGCTCCTCTATACTTTTATCAGGCACTGCCATCCCTGTCAGCGTTTACATTCATTTCAGGCATACAGTGACACACAAACTGCTGAATTAAAAAAAATCTAAACACAAGTCTACACTTAAAAAAAAACAGCTCTGCCTTTGCTACACACACACACACACACACATTCGGCCTTGTCATTATGTCGATCACTTCCTGCTTGAGTGGTACCATCTGCCCTCTCATAAAGCCACACACCATGTGGATCAGTGTGCAAAGCCCTGCTTAGCCCCGTCCTTCTGCGCATCACCCAGAGTTAAGACTCCCCTCTTAAAATGACATTTGTTTCCTTTTATGCTTCCTTTCCTCTTCCTGTTTGTCTCTGGAGCATCCTTTTTTTTCCCATCGCTTACATGGAAATTACTTAAGAACTGATTTAAAGGTTTAGTGTTTAGATTTTTTTTATAACTGTTTTGTTTAAGTTTTTTTATTTTTTTATTTATGTGTTTATTTTGTTTTCTTAAAAACTCCTGAGTGAATATGAAAAACTGAGGATTTTTTTCTGCAGAAAAATCCTCTACTGTTTCCTTTAAGCCAAACAATTCATAATACATACCAGGGTGTGTGTCCACAGGCTGCAAGCTCAGGTGTTCTGCTTCAATAAAAAATTGTCAATCAAAAATATGAAAGATATTAATGTTGAATAAATAAACGAACATAGACATTTTAATATACACATACATATATAGATTTGAATAACAACAACTTGAACACACCAGCTCAGAGATTAAATGATGAAAAAAGGCTGAACTTTGACCAAGACAGGAGCTTTAAAATGTTGTTCTAAATTAAGTGAAACGTTTATGTGACCAGGTTTTATGTTTTATGATCTTTGTGCATGTGTAGTTATAGACACCACTTAAAAAACAAATTAATATATAGACTTAAATCAACACTCAAAAACATACCCACGGGATACAACCAGGAAGCTCAGTGGTGGCCGTGGAAACGCTTGGGTTCCCTCCAACCACCAGCTTCTGCAAAAACAGAAAGGTTAGTCACCTTCTAAACATGTCCATGCGCATGCAGGGTGTGTCTTTCAAAAGAAAAACAAAAAGCTTGTTGTTAGATGTCTTTTTAAGTTTTCTCTCGACTCTGCAACCTTTAGAAACTTTTAAATTTAAATCTGAATCTCATATATGAGTAACATTCTAAATATTTCCTTATGATGAACAAAACGTCTTTCAGCAGCCTTATCCCTCACGCTGACCACTCTGTGTTTGTGTGTTTCTGCAAATGTTAAACAAAATAAAGACACTAGAAGGACAGAAGGGGTCTTTAATGTAAATCTGCCTTTTAACTAATCGCATGATTTAGACTCAAGCTGTTTTCTCAAAAACATGCGAGGAGTGGCTGGAAATAGCTCCCAGAGTGCACTAACAGTTCATGGGTTGGGAGTTAGGCTGGAGTGACAGAGCGTTACTGCTGCAATGAAGCATGGGAAGAAGAATGAAAGTTCTAAAAATAAAAAGAAAATGCTCTGAAAGTTTTATTTGATTCCAGACTCATGCTCTCTTTTTTCATAAACGGCATTTATGAAGGTTTTTTGACTAATTTGAATCAAAGTGCATGGTCCATTTTTGCCCCATATTTCTAATTTTTTAAGTTCTTTTAAAAAGCCTCACATTACGTTTGACTCATGAATTATGAAACAAGCTTTTCCTTTTGTATATCAATCGAATTAATTGTCTAGTGTTAACGGTTTTGATCAGACTTTAAAAGTCAGTGAAATTAAACATTTACTCGCTAAACTTTATATAAAAATAAAACAATAATTCTAGTAATCTCCCTTCTCGTGAAAACCCGTCAAAACAATGAAATGAAAAAAACAACAAGCTTTAAGTCTAAAACAATTTAGTTTTTTGTTTAAATAAAGCAGCATTATGGGACACAGGACTTTCTAGGCAAAAATCAATGCAACTCCAATATGATAAAAGACATTATTATAACTTAGTACTACTTTAAAAAATGATTTAAAGCAGGTTCTTATAGTTTGCTCTTGACTGCATTGAACTAAAGTCACCAGAATATCGTTCACTTTTTGGAAACCAAACTATGAACATGATCATGTTCAAACACAACCACAGCTGCTGTTTTTCTTCAATAAAATACAGAATCTTACTGAATTCATGAGCTTAAATTTCTGTCGAGACTTCCTTATAAATTTTCTTTTTTAAAATAAATTTTGTGTGTGGGGGTGCGTTTGTGTATGTCTTATATCAAGGTGAATGACCTTTAAACTATATCTCTATATCTATATCTCTAGTTCTTAAATTAAACGTCGAATCTGTTTGTAAACTTGCTAAGTCGATGTCGGACACTGTTATTTTCTCTGGTCCCCTTCCAAACCTAGTCAGTGATGAAATGTACAGCTGCTTTTCATCATTTCACCGCTGGTTAGCCAAATGGTGCCCACAAAATGGCGTTGGCTTTGTTGACAATTGGAGTGCGTTTTGGGGAAAGCCCGGTCTCACGCGGAGAGATGGCATCCATCCCACTTTTGACGGCGCCGCTCTTCTCTCTAAGAACATTTCTGCTAGCATTAACCGTTCAACCTGACAACCCAGGGACAGGTTCTGGACACAGAGCGGCAGTTTAAAACGCTCCTCTGAGTTCCCTTTAGCGTCAGTGCAAACCCCATTTAGAGTTAGTCCAGCAGCTCCTAGCTTTAGCTTATGTACTGAAAGGCGAGTAAAACACAAAAATCTAAAAGTAAAAGCTACTAATACTCCTAATAACAACAAAATCATGATGTCATTAAATGTGGGTTACTAAACATTAGATCCATTTCTTCCAAGTCCCTTTTAGTTAATGAGTTAATCAATGATAATAAACTTAGCCTGCTAGCCCTAACAGAAACCTGGCTCCAACAGGATGACTATGTTAGGTTGAATAAAGCAACCCCACCCCCCACCCCATCCCCCCACCCCCAATTATAATAACTACCAGAAATCCAGGATTTCTGGGAAAGGAGGTGGGTTAGCAGTAATATCACCGTCCAGCTTACTTCCTAACACTAAAGCCAAACACATTTATAGTTCCTTTGAAAACATCATATTGTCTATAAATCACTCAAACAGGAAAACTCCAAAATCTGTTTCATTCATAATTATTTATTGTCCTCCTGGCCCGTACTCTGAATTTTTAACTGAGTTTGCAGAATTTCTATCAACTATTGTTTTAGATTCTGATAAAATAATAATAGTAGGGGATTTTAATATTCATGTTGATGACTCTAGTGACTGTCTATGAAATGCTTTCTCAGCTTTATTAGATAATGTTGGTTTCACACAAAATGTTAAGGAACCCACTCACTGTCGCAAGCAAACCCTGGACCTTGTCTTAACTCATGGTATAGAGATCAGCCAGCTGAGTGTGCTCCCTCATAACCCTATACTCTCAGATCACTTTCTAATCATCTTTCAGTTTGTTCTAGAAAATTCCACCGCTCCAATAAATAAAGAACAGCTCAGAAGAACATTGACAGACCGTTCTGTATCTGAATTTAAACTTACAGTCCAACCAATATTTAGTAACATGCTGAGCATACACTCTGAAAGCAGCTCCCATAGTTTCAGTCCCAGAAAAAATGATCAGTTTGTTGATGACTCCATGGAGGCCCTCAGGAGAACACTTGATGTTGTTGCTCCTTTGAAACCAAAATTATTTAGACAAAACCGAGTATCACAGTGGTTTAACGCTGAAACACGTTCCCTTAAACAAGTAACCCGTAAGTTAGAAAGAGAATGGCGCCGATCCGGCGCAGAGCAGTCCCTGAATAACTGGAAATATAGCCTTTTAAATTATAAAAAATCTCTGCGTAAAGCCAGAACCCAATACTATTCAGCTTTAATAGCACAGAATGGACATAATCCAAGATTTCTTTTTAGTACTATAGTCAGACTGACTAGCAGTCACTGCTCAGTGGAACCACATATTCCTGCTACTCTCAGCTCTGAGGAATTTCTTTCATTCTTCGATTGTAAAATCCTAAGTTTTAGACATAAGCTGAACAACGTTATCCCTACTATCAGCCCAGAGCAGGCTGAAACAGTAGAAACAAAGGCATCTATGGAAACCTCTTTAACATTAGACTGCTTCACTGCTGTAGGTCTAGCTGAATTAACATCAGTTATTACATCCTCCAAAAGCTCAACTTGTCTTTTAGACCCAATCCCCACTAAGCTTTTTAAAGAAACCTTCCCCTTAATTAATGAATCCATTTTAACTATTATAAATACTTCTATAGAAACAGGTTATGTGCCACAGTCCTTTAAATATGCAGTTGTTAAACCTCTTCTGAAAAAGTCCAGTTTAGATCCTGGTATTCTGGCCAACTATAGACCAATATCAAATCTCCCCTTTATCTCAAAGATATTAGAAAGAGTTGTAGTTAAACAGCTATACTGCCACCTACAGGACAATAGACCTTTTGAAGATTTCCAGTCAGGGTTCAGACCTCACCATAGCACTGAAACTGCACTAGTTAGAGTCACTAATGACTTGTTACTGGCCACAGAAAAGGGACGAATCTCTATTCTGGTCCTGTTAGATCTTAGTGCAGCCTTTGACACTATAGACCACAGCATCTTACTCCAGAGACTAGAGCATGACATAGGGATCAGAGGATCTGCCCTTTTATGGTTTAAATCCTATTTATCTGATAGGTACCAATTTGTTCATGTAAATGGACATTCCTCCCATTATAGTCGAGTTAGCCACGGAGTCCCACAGGGCTCAGTTCTAGGACCCATCCTGTTTATGCTTTACATGCTGCCTCTAGGGAATATAATCAGGAAACATGGGATTAATTTTCACTGTTATGCGGATGATGCACAGTTGTATCTATCCATTAAACCCGACCAGAATGACCGCTTAGAGAAACTTAATGCCTGCATTAGTGACATCAAGATTTGGATGGCAGTTAATTACCTCCTCCTAAACCCTGAAAAAACTGAGGTCATTATACTAGGTCCAAAATACCTCAGAGATTACCCTACCTGTTCAGATGGTCTCCCTGGATGGTGTAAATATAGCCTCCAATTCCACAGTTAGAAACCTAGGGGTTTTATTTGACCAGGATTTATCATTTAAGCCTAACATATCACAGGCTTGTAAAACTGCATTTTTTCAACCAACGCAATATTTCTAGGATTAGAAACATATTATCTAGAAGCGATGCTGAAAAACTCATCCATGCATTTGTTACGTCTAGGCTGGATTACTGTAACTCTTTGCTAGCAGCGTGTCCTAAAAGTTCTTTAAAAAGTCTTCAGCTTGTTCAAAATGCAGCAGCTAGATTGTTAGCAGGAACCAGCAGAAGAGAACACATTACTCCTGTGTTAGCTTCACTTCACTGGCTCCCAGTTCAATCTAGAATCAAGTTCAAAATCCTCCTGCTAACCTATAAGGCCTTGAATGGTATGGCCCCATCCTATATTAAAGATCTCATAGTGCCTTACCAACCAAATAGAACACTTCGCTCACAAAATGCAGGACTGCTTGTGGTTCCTAGAATCTCTAAAAGTACAGTTGGAAGTAGAGCCTTTAGCCACCAAGCTCCTGTTTTATGGAATAAACTCCCAGCTCATGTAAGGGACGCTGACACAGTTTCTACATTCAAAGTTAGACTTAAAACATTCCTCTTTGGACAGGCTTATTGCCAGTCTAGCTAGCAATCAGAGATTATTTAACTTACTGCTCCTCTGCCTCACCTGCTGTGATGGGGTTTGCCTCGCTGGATCTGCTCGCTCCTGCTCAGTCCCCCCCCCCCAACCCTTCCCATCTCCCTCCACCTCAAGACTTCCTCTTATTTTCCACCCTTCCCTCTCACACTACATACACGTTAAGGGACTTTATGTCCTATGGCACTCCCTTTAATTTCAAGGGACCACCAAATCCCAACTGCACAAGATTACATAACACCTTTATTTCAAGGGATCACTGGATCCCACTGCACTCACTCAGACTCCAAGGCACCCCCAAGTCCCATCTGCATTACACAACATACTCAAATCCACAACCCCCTCTCCTTCATCTCTCTCTTTCCTTTTCTACTAACCTCCTACCTATCTCACAATAAACCTTACCCTAACCCGGGTCTGCATCCTTCTCCCACCCCCCTCTCTCCACCTGCAATCTTCATTACATCACTTGCCATCTGCCATTGCTTTATTTTATTTGGTTTATCATGCCTCTGTTTGGTGCAGTGCGATTCACATGTTGTCCCTCTCAGATTTCTGATTCCAGGTGGATCATCTGTGCTCCTGTCCTTGGCTGTGACCTCGCCTTTGGCCCCTCCCGCTCCTGTCCTTGGCTGTGACCTCACCTCACCTGTGCTGCTGTCCTTGGCTGTGACCTCGCCTTTGGCTCTTCCCACCCGTCTTTGGCCATGACCTCGCCTTGGCTCTTCCCACCCCTGTCTTTGGTCGTGACCTCGCCTTGGCTCTTCCAGCAACCCCAGCTGTTACCACAACTCCTACTGGATGAAGCCCATCTGATAGACTATTCAAACATGTCTTTGTTTATTTAATACTTGGCTGTTACCTTAACTTGTAGCTGTTTATCTAGACGTGATAGACGAAACACACAAACACATTGGACATATACTTGTTATTCAACCATGTAGTTATAGAATTAATTAAGCTCACTTTTCTTTATAGTTTTAGCACATCACCTGTCCGTCCGGGGTTGAGGATCTCTCCTTCATGTGGGCAACCCTGAGGTTTCTTAGTTTTTTTTTCCCCCCAAAAAAAGATAGGGTTTTTTTTTTTTTATGAGTTTTTCCTAACCGCGAAGGAGGGTGTAAGGGCAGAGATGTTTGTTCAGCTTAGTCTGTTTTACAACCAGCTATTGTTTACTTTTACATGTTCATTCATTCATTCATTCATTCATTTTCCAATCTGCTTCATCCCTTTCGGGGTCACGGGGTTGCCGGAGCCTAACCCGGCTACTCATGGGCGAAGGCAGGGTACACCCCTGGACTGGTCGCCAGTCTGTCGCAGGGGCCTTTTACATGTTAATAATCTTTTTTGCTTCTTGCAATATATTGATAATCAGTCCAATGAGACGGCTATGGCTGTGATATTGGCTATATAAATAAAATTGAATTGAATCTATAAAAAACCCCAGCTATCCTGAAGAACTTAATTTCTGCCCCTAACTTAGACACATAATTCTGTTTAAGAACACACTATATATTTATTTTTAATTAAATTTTTGTTTTCAAGATTAATATTACATATTTAACAAATTATTTTGGCCACAAATTGCTTTATGCTGCACATGGTCACGCGGGAGAACAGTCACATCAGTTGAAACTGTTGCATTTGGAACACCGTTCCGCACAGAAGAATGATTCTGAGAGCAAAAAACCACAGTCTTTAAATTTAAAATCAAATTCTACTTTATTTGTTGGGCACTTTTACTGCTACAGAACACATTCAAGTGCTTTACATAAAAAATAAGAAAAAATATAATAAAAATAATAGTCACAATAATAAAAAACACACAGCAGACATACATTTTCTACAAAAAAACGCTGGGAAAAACAGTTTCTAACATCAAATTTCAACACAAGGAAATGTAAAAATGACATAAAACTAAGCTAAAAAGATCTGTTTTTTTCTAAAATGAGTTGAATAAAAAGTTATATCTCTTTTTTTAATCAGAACTTTTAAATCATTTTTAAAGCTGGACTTGATTAAAACATTTCCATCACAGCTGTGTTTGCATATCACTCCCATGACAGCCCATGTCAAAGAGGTAAATTCCAGACTCATGCCAACTTTGTCTGACTCTGCCCAACCCTGGTCCTCCACAGCCACCACCCTGCCTGTTTTCCAGTTCTCTCTGACCAGCTTGCTGTTGCTTGACTGACTCAACATAGGCAGGGTTGTGGCTCTTGATTTTGGTGACTATACTCCAACGACAAAGGCCTGATCTTGTTTTCATATTGCTGTGCAGCTGCGTGTGGGCGTAGACGTGATCTCATTATTTATTAGAAAGCGATTATTTTGCCTACAGCTGGGACACATGCTACCTGGGAGTAATGATGAAGAACAAGGCATAAACATTTGTCTTATATTAAGAGCAGCAATTACTGGTGGACGAATCACCTTAAGAAATCTTGAAAGAGATCAGTTGTTTATTGTCTTATCATTCACTGACAAGCTAAAAATGCCACAGGCAAAGAAATGAGAATAAAACTAAGCAGCTGCTGGTTAATGCACAGCTTGGCACGCAATCTATCAGACGGTGATTTTCATCAGTTTATGGATGAGTTCTTGCGAGGCATCATCCATGTGACTGCAGTGGGCAAGAAGAGGAGCTTTCAGAGCCTCAGAGAAGTTGTGTCAGTGGACTGGGTCGAAAATGACCAAAAAAACAAAACTGATTACTGGTCAGCTTTTTGGGAACATTTCATCAACATAGAAATGTTTCATACACAGGAAGCTACATCCATCGCTTCCTGGTATAAAGGTCATGCTCTTCGATCAGGGGTGTCCAATACCGCAATAGAAGTGTATGTGAAGGAAGAGTGGGTAGTTCGTGGGACATTAAAAACACATAAACAAAAAATAAGCCAAAAAAACTATAAACGCCCCTCTCACCCTCCGTGGTGGTACCTCACTCCAAGCTGGGGTCCTCCACCAGAGTCCAAAGTTCTTTCCAGTCCATATTCTGCACACATGTTCCCGTATGCTATTCCAGCCACTTGGTTGTGGTGCTCCATGTATGCTTTCCCGGCCAGCATTTTACACCCTGCAGTTATGTGCTGGATTGTTTCAGGCCCCTCTTTGCACAACTTGGGTCTTGTCTGGGAGCAGTAGAGCTGAGCCTCTATCACTCTGGTGCTCATAAACAGGCTGTACGCAATTCAACCTGTGAAAATGAACACTCAATGGCAGTGTCAAAACAGCAGAGCAGACCCACCATGGCGGGAAACTGAACAGTACTGGAAAAGTATATGGGAGAAAGAGACAGCACATAACAGCAAAGTTCAATGGCTGGTCTCTCTGAGAAAAGAGCACAGCAACCTCCCTGAACTGAAACCAGTAACCATCACAGTGACAGACATCCAAGAAAGAGCTTCAGGTATGAAAATCTGGAAAGCACCGAGCCCTGACAGTACACGCGTCCTGGCTTAAGAAACTCACTGCACTCCATGAGTGCCTGCCAGTAACCTGTCTCTCCACAAAATGGAAGCTCATGTCAGGCATCATTGCAACCAAAATACATCGGCACATGGATCAACATGGATCAAACATCATGAACAATGCACAGAAGGGCATTGGTAGAGATTCCAGAGGAGCTAAACACCAACTCCTGGTTGACAGGATAGTCGCTCAAGACTGCAGGTCACGACACACCAACCTGTGCACAGCCTGGATTGATTACAAGAAAGTCTATGACTCAATGCCACACACCTGGAATACAATGAAGCTGTGGAAAACCACCCCTGAAACCAATGGCAAGCCACTTGCGCAAGTGTCCATCAAATGTGGCATATACCAAGGAGATGAGGACAATGGTACTGAAAAGAAGTATGGATATTATCTAGTTTGGATAAGAGAGCAAAACCAGAGGATCTGAGAGTTCTGGAGGGTTTGTAAAGACTGAAGAGATCTGATTTTATGCAAGTTCCAATCCATCAAAATATTTAAAAACAACAAGGAGAATCCAACCCTCTGAGGCATGAATGCATGGTCACATTTTTTACAAGTGTTTTTTTCTTTCTCAGGAAAAAAAGGGTTAAACTTTTTTTTTTTTAAATATGATTTTGATGTTGGAAGAAAACTGACATTTTAGTTTCTTTATCCCTTTACTCTTTGTTCATGTTCATCACACCTAGGATGTATGAAAGTTCCCCAAGCATCCAGGGCACAGTGGCACACTGCACAACATGCAGATGCATTTGGTCTTCTCTGTGCATGCAGCATCATTGCATCTATTGGCATTTTTCACCTCCATGAGTTGGAGCCAGTGATGTTCTGTGTCAAACCTGACCTCACGGTCTACTTTAAAGACTGCTCTGCCTTTCAAGGGTTGCGGGGTTCCACGGTGTCTTCCACTTTTGCTTTACTTTAGAGTGCCAGTATTCATCAGTGCAATGGCTGCATAAGCTTTGAATAGGATAATATGGTAAGATGCCACATGCCTATCTTCAATAGATCCCCGATCATGCTGACCCTCCTCTTCATCCTATCCCTCATCATCCTCACTTTCTGCGTCTTTACCACCTGCATCTCCATTATCCTCAGCTCCTATGTCTGTTATTCTCAGTCAGCCGCTCATCATCACTGTTCTCACTACACTTATCATCACAGGAGTTGGATGAAATTTTCTGGACTATTCTGTAGGCTGCCTTATTCTGTACTGGGTTTCAAGTCTACAAACTAAAATAAAATAGTTATAATAATAACTCAAACTACAGCCAATGTGCTCAATAATATCTATCTTAATTAAATAGCAGAAAATGTAACAATTATATGCTGATTTCAAACAAAAACACTCACAAGAGACAATGTGTCAATCACATACTATGTGTTAAATAATTTACTATGGGATGCATGATGTCCACTTCATTGGACACATAGTTAATTATAATTTTCTACATTTTGTAAATAACAATGTTATATTCCAAACAAATGTCCACTGCAGTGACCGTTACGCACCAGAGGGTTAAAACATGCGATATAAAAATAAGTGAATTTTCTAATGTTCTCAGCTGAAACTGAATTTCTTGGTCATCTTGATAGTTTTGCAAAACTCCTTCAAAACAACCCAACAGGCATACTTAGGAATTTCACTAATTGAATGTTGAGAAAACAGCTGCTTCCTGCACTGGTCCCTGTTGGTCTTCTGTCTTAGCTGAGTCTGAAATTTCCAAATATGTGAATAATGTCTCTGCAGAAAAAAAAACTATATGGAAAATTCTAACAAGATTTTCTCAGAGGGAGAAAAAAATGCTTTTAAGTCACAAAATCATAAACATCTCTGATTTTGACCTTTAACCTCTGAGGTCTATTAATATCCACTGAATCAAAAAAACTCCCAAAACACAAGAATTGTTTTCATAAGAACTTTTTCTCTAAGTTTGCACTCTTAAGATTCACTTTCTAACCACTTCAAGGTAGTTTTAGTGAAACTTGCCATACATTTCTAGTTGGCAGAGAGTGAGAGGAAATGTTTGACATCTGACCCACAATCTTCTTCTCAGCATGAATGAAAATCGGAAGTTGTGAGCCTCACTGCTCCTTTAGAAGCGCCTCCGAGGTCAAATTGAAGTGTGCTGCACAGCAAAAAAAGAAAAAAAAATACGATAAGAGCGAGAAGGACTGAACGTGTGCAAGATTATGCCAGCACTTCCCTAAAGCTTTGATGTCAGGAAATGTTTTCCTTTTGATGTGATCCGCAGCATGAATCCCAGTTGATTCTCTTTTACTTCTGGGCAAAACTGAAAATCTGCAAGGACCTGTGGGCCACCGTGAGGCAGGAACTCCCCCAGGACGTTTCATACTCTCACTTGAAAAGAAAACACCCACTCTTTGTTGGCTCTGAGATTATCTTGTAACCAGCAAATTGAGCAAGTAAAAGGGTCAGAGCTGCAGAGACAGAGAATTTCAAAGAGCCATGGGCAATGCTGCACATGGAAATAGGCTGTTTGCACTCGGTGGAGGTCATCAACAAAACCATTATCTGCACAGAAAAGCTCCTCTTGCTTTTCTTGTTTGACAGATTTTATAACAGACTGTTGAGAATGATAACACGCCTGTGGGTGGCACAAAAAAGATGACATGTATTTAAACACAGAGTCTCTTTAATATTATTTCACCAAAACTGTGCTTTGAAATCATTGTATTTACTTTTAAAAGTCAGTTTTACTATGCCAATCTCATGTAAATTTTCATTGTTAAAATTTTAACAGAAACGTGTCATAACATTTTTCTTCAACATGATGAATGTTTTTCTGTTTTTCTTTTTCTCTAAACGAGGAGACTTTTATTAAATGCACAACCTAAAAGAAGCTCTCTAAGATTTAACGATTGAACATAGAGACATATGCAAACACAAAGAAACAGACACCGCTTTTGTTGATGCCACAGTGGCCCTGAAGTGCAAATTACATCAACAAATCCCTCGATGTATGATCACAACAACAGTTTAAAAAGCAAAAGAAATTAAAAAAAAAAAAAAAAAAAAAAACAAGATTACATTTTATAAATAAAAACAAAATTCCAGAAAGAAAAACACATCAAATAACTTCCTGTTGAAAAGGTGAACAAACGCCATCATCTAATCAGTGATCACATGACCCACCTTTTCCATTTTCTTATACTGTTTCCCTTTTTTAACATTTTAATTTCATTTCCAGAAATGACGTTCTGTCAGAATGTTTCCTTTTAGATTTTGTTTCATTTTTTTTAAATTCCTTTTTGATTTTTTGGAATTTTGTTTTGATTCTAAAATGTAATCTTGTTTTTTTAATTATTTATTTTGGGGGTTTTGAGTTCTGACGGATAACACCAAGGACCCAAATGCAAGAAGTTCAGTTTCTGCAAGACAAAAAGACAAAAAACTTAAAGCATGGCACACTAAAAAGCACCAAAATATTCTGGCACGGAGAGGATTACTTAAATACAAACAACGCAAATGACTGAATGAAAACAGATGTTACCATATCAATATTAAACATCAGTTCACTCCAAAATTCAAAAATCTTTGAAAGGATGCATCATGTTTGAAGCTGACTGCTGTCCTAGCCAGCTAGTTCCAGCATCTTTCCTGCTTTTCAATCCTCCTCTGGAGACTGCCACAAATGAACACAATATAGAAATTATGATTCACTTGAGGCTGCTTGACCGATTAACAGTTTGGGGGCTTTATTACAATTGGTGTCTAAATCAGTGAGGGGGGGCAGGTAATGTGCTTTAGGGGAGTGATAGACATTATAGATAGGCAAATTCACAGTCTATAAGTGAGACGCAAAGCCCACAGGTGCTATTGATCTCTGCAAACGTTTGTTTTAAATTTGTCCCAGTGAGCATCAGTTCCTTTCGTACGCAGATATGATGTGATGGCTCATGCGTATATGAACCTGGAAGAGTCCCACAGGAGAAACAATGATGTGATGAGAAAATGCTTTAGTCATTACGGAATCACAGCTTAAAACCATCATTATGCACTGAATCCAATTGAATTCCATTTCTTGATTGCTGTTGAAGGGTCACTTTCTCTTTCATGCATCAATTTACTGGGATGGAGGTCCACTGCAAAACTCATACTTTTTTGTCCAAATGGTTTGATGAAAAGCCGTCTCCTTTCAGATTTCCCAGCACATACCTCATTTCTCAGGGCATGAACTTGTTTTTGAGCTATTAGATGTCTTAAGTGAAAAAAATAAAATAAAATAAAGGTAACACCTAGGGCATGCAAAACGAACGTAAAGGAATGAAAAAGAACAAAAAATATGCCTTAATGAATCAAAAACTCTAACAAAAACCTCTGGAGTAAAAGTAATCTGCGATTTATTCTCAAAAAAACCTGTCCAAACTTGTCCAAAGTCTATTTGAACAGAGAAGAAATGTCAGCTCTGTCATTGCCTTCTAAAAAGGGTTCCAGCAGAAGATTTTTTAGGATTTAAATGCTGCAATGCACATCCTCGCCCAATGAGGTGCTCTAGACGATTGAGCAAAAATCTGCAAAAGAAAAGAAAGACCTCCCACTCCGACAAAAAACGTCAAAGAAAACAGACACAGAAATGACAATCCAGAATCAATTTAAAAAAACACACAAAAATAACAGCCGTAACAAATTTAAAACAAAATAGATGTGATAAATGCAGCTAGGGTGATAAAGACTTTTAGGAACAACTTAAAAAATTATAAAAGATCCTGAAAAACAAGTCAGTGTTCACTGCACTGTCACTCGCAGCATGCACGTAGAAAAAAAGCGTGCATGAAAGCTGTTGCTCTACAGTAACTCTAGTGCGATCTACTGAGCGGTCTGAAACCTTGATAGTTTTTGATGGCTACTTTTGTGCCCTGCACAGACAGCCCACATCCACCTATAAGGGCAGTTGAGACTAAGGCTTAAGTTGAAGCAGAACGTTTTCTCTATGATCAGCCTTTGACAATAAAGAAAAGTGCTGAGGACTGACCTTCAGAAGACGTGTCCCAGAAAACTTGAGTTATTTTGTCTGTCTCATCACGCTTGCTATGAGTCAGACCTTCCATCATATTTCCTCATCTTCTGTTTCTTAACTGTGTCTGTAAACATTCATAATGCATCACCACCAAGGCCATGTGGCACAACCATATGTTTCAAGTGTTCCTGCAAATGTCACAACTATAGTTGGAGAAAAACAACTTTTTCTGTTTGGATACATTTTATACAGTTTACTTTGGATTTTTTACAACAATGCCATCCCATTGAGGCCTGATAAACACAAGGTCAGTCCAAGGTGAGCCCAAACAACTGCAATTACCTGTAATGAACTGCAATTAAGTGTGCAGCAGGAGAGAAAATCAACACTAATCAGTGTCAGGAACAAGAGCTGCCAGTTTCCAGTCTTTGGGTTTTGGCAGCCAAAATGCTGATACAAAACTAACAAACAAACAAAAAAGAAAAAGAAAATTAAAGGGAAAAGCTAATTATTTCAACGCACAAATGTGTGTTTTGCAAAAGCTGAATACCCAGCACAATAGTCACCTTATCTCTCCGCACAGGTAACAATCAGGAGACATGAAGTGTCCCTTTATAGTTTTTCCGTGCACGCGCAGAAACACAAAGGCTTGTGCTTTTACTCAGCAGCAGTTATTGAATGCTTTCAATTTATAGGTCTTTTATTTTGTTTGAAAACATTTTCGGCACAATATCCACTTCACTTTATTTGTTTGCTGTAATGGAGATGACAGGAAATAAACAGAAACATCTGATCTACAACGAGTTACAGCACAAACACACACAGAACTGACAACATTGTGAAAATTGAAATGAAAACATTGTTGTTCTTTGTAGGTTAGAAGGGACCCAAACACCTATCATTGTGGTTCTAAAAAAGTTAAATTGCTTATTGTTAATGCCAACTTAACTATAGAAGATGTTCCAAACTGAAACAAGCTATAAACAATTGGAGTCAGACGAAAATGATCTTAATGAGTCTGCTTCTTCATCAAAAAAGTCATGATTTGCATTAATACCTTGTAAAGATGAAGCTGATGTTGCTCCTGTGTCTTTTTCTCCTTTAAAAGATGGATGATCTGCTGTTTTCCCACCCTTAGTGTCCAATCCTTCACATTTCTTCTTGTTAATTTGTTTTTCTTGTTATCACTGACTTTAGTCTAATCTTACCAGTCTGTTTGTAATCGCCTTCATTAGTCTATAGGGTTACTTTTGTCTTTCAGATCTTTGGTGCTTTTTGATTCACATAAGCAAATATCCAAATTTCCAGAGAAAAGCTAGATCTTTAAACATCCACCAAAAGCTTAAGATGAAATTATGTCTAGTTTACATCATCACTTTACTTTCTCTATGTTGAAAATTTTTTATTTCAAATTTTTCAATAAAGCATTGAATTTCTTTGTAATTTGTTCTGATTTTCATTTAAGTGTCAAGCTTAACAACATTTATCTTCAAACGATTCTTCATGTTTCACAAGTACTGGTGCTAAAACCATTAAGCTGAATTTATGAATACCTCCCTTAAATAAGACACTTGACGTTACAAATTTTGGTAGAAAGTTATTGGCTTTGGTTTTTAACAGAGATATGAATCAAATATGATCAAAAATGTTCCATAGGTTTGAAGATCCAAAAGCTGCAGTCACCAAATGTTCTCACATAACTAATTATTACCTATTTTTACTTGTTAATGGCTAACACATTTTTTATTGTTGAAACTACTTAACAGATGTGCATTGCTAAGTTGGTAAATGACAAAAGAAGGTGAATAAAATAAAATAAAATGGGTATGTTTATTATTATTATTTTTTTCCAAATGTGTTGCAAAAGTATCAGATTGGGACTTTGTAAAGGCAGATGCTCAAAATCAAATGACACGGAAATGGTTCAGGCCAAAAAATACTGATTAAGACAACCCTATAGTATAAAAAAATAAACTTCAAGTATACCACCTAACTTTTAGTAAAGAGTAAGTATACTTGTAGTACGCTTAAAAAGACTACTTTTTGGTAAAGACTAACAATCATCAAAGTAAAAATTGTTGATGAAACTTCCATGCATTTTTCCCCCAACAGTGGATGCAGCAAACGCTCTTTGTATGTCCATAAAATCAGCAGAAAGAAGTTCAGACGTCATTTTCTTGATTCAGATGAAAATGACAATAACTGATGTCTTTAAATTGAATCTCAAAGTGAGAAATTCCACACTCAGCAACCTTAAAGATGTCTCTGGGTTTTCTCACTGAAATAAATACCATTGAGGATGGTGTTAATGGAGTCAGTCTTGTTAAAAGAGGCGACAGAGGTTTTTTTGCGGCTCCCTGATCACAAACTTCAGACACAACACAGGAGTTCGTCTCTTCAGTTTTTATTGAACCTTGTTTTTCTTGTCCTGACGGTAGAACAAACCCAAGTGTTGCACAAAAAACACAAACTTTTGTAACAATGCTTGCAAATTTGAATTAATTGACATTCAGTTGAACAACAGAAACTAAATCATTTCTGGAAGGGTAGAAAACTTTATAAACTTTTGCTGTACAAATTATACAAATGAAGATCCGTCACAAGCTGGAATGATGCGCGTGAAGGAGGGCAGCGTTGTGTTCGGCTGATTTAAAACGAGGATTTTGATGATGATGACGAAGGGATTAGACACAATCCCAGTCAGTGAAAAAAGCATATTTTTGCTGCAAAGACAACAAAAGAGGTAAAGAAATGAATTTGGACAGAAAGTGGGAGCACGTTTGAATCGGCGATTTAGCAAAAAGAGGTTAGAGCGTAAATTCAGGCTGTTTTTATTCTTGATCAAAGCCAACAGCCTGTGTTTGACATCACCCTGTACATTCTCAAGTTTGACTCCTTTTTATGACAAAAACAATCAGGGAGGAAAGAAAACAGATATTTCATTGCACAATGAGATCATATTACAGGTTTTCTCTGCAGAAAAATAGAGATCTTCTCGTCCACAAGTGACATCTTGTTTTACTTAAAAATATCTTTTCCAGGGAATGAGTAAAGAAGGAGATCAGACAGCATGTGGTTTTGCAGAGTGGAGCAGCCCTTGTTCTTCTGTGAATGTTTTTCTTCTCATTATTTTGACGCCCTGCCTGCGTGTTTGATCTCCGCAGGGCCGCATTAACTTGGAGCATGTATGATGGTAGAAAGAAATTGGGGAGAAATTGATCTAATGGTGTTTGCAGTCGGCCCACACTGCCAGGAAGGACACAAGTGAGAAACCTTCAACCAGTTCTTTTCAACAAAACTTTATAGTTGGTTTTTTTTCCTGTTTGTGTTTGAGGCTGAACGCCACGCAGCAACGGGAAAGTCGCTTAAAAACCCACTCTGATTATTTTTTGAAAGTGTTCCCAGTGGTTCTTTTAATTATGATTATGTTGCTTTTAGCCAAAAAAAGAAAGGATAACAATGTTTTCACGGATATCGTTTCTGCAGAGCAGCAGGAGTTCATTAGAAATTACCCTCTGAGTTGTGGGCGGAGCAACCCCGCCCACTTTCCCTCTTCCTGTTGTTGTTTGGATCAAAAAGTGCATTTCCAATGTTACAAATACAATCTTTTTCAAACTGCATGTTTTTTGTCTGCTCCTGATTCACAGTTTGATTAAAAAATACTCAGAAATGCAATTTTAAGCTTAATTTTCTTTACATGTGTCCCCTATCAGAAAAATGTCACAGGGATGTGTTAAAAACACCAAAAATACAATTTTCATTGGAGTGGGTCTTTAAGCTGATATCACACTAGATTGCATTTATTGGGGAAAATTGGGTTTTAAAAAACCTGTGGGTAAGTTTTCAACATGTCTAAAAAAATTGAACAAACCTTGAGAAACTTGTCCTTATTGCTGTATGAGCAGAATATTCAGCAATGTAGAGTGTTGGACTGTTGCTTTTTGGGTTCTTTTCATGCTGTTTTTTGTGGTCAACTGGGAGCTAAGGGACACCTTCAGATAGTTTATATTGGGGAAAGTTTAATATTTTTAAAAATGTTCCTTTCAAAGTGCAGGTAGGAACACATAAAGAAGATTTAAAAACCCAGTCCAATGAGAATCGTGTTTTTACTGTTTTCAACATGTTCTTGTAGCATTTATAAAGAAAGAAGATGTTAAAAACACTATTTTCATCAGAGTGGGTCTTTTAGTTTAGATTGTGTAGGGATTTTCCAGCTACTTCCCCATTTTTGGTTGACTGTAACATTCACTGACAGGCTGGAAAATAAGCGATTTTTATGCACAAACACAAACCAGGAGTGAATCACTAAGAAGAATGCTCCTTCTGATGTCTGCGAAGGGGCCAGGTGGAGCAAACAATGCAAACACTTCCCGTGTTTCCATTTTGCATGTTCAGTGAAGTGAACAAGCAGTCTGAGTTCAATCTGACCGACCATTATTTAATCTAAATGAAAAAAAAACTTTGAATAAGTCATATTAGGTCATGTCAGAGTGGATTTCCGTTGTTGTTTAGCTCAAATACTTTTTGTTTACTTTTAAGAGCAGCCATTAAAAACACATGCAGCAAAGTCTATTAGCTCAACTGTGCTTTGCGTAGATTCTGGATGTAGTTCACTTGAGACATCACAAAATTCCACTTTAACCGGGATTTAATCACTGTTTTTTAAGACCAAATGTTCCACATTGAGGAATGTGATTTGTTAAAGCGTGACACAATGCCCTGAACACCTCAATCAAAATTATATTGCTTAAAATAGCTAGAAATCCTTATTTTTTGATTGGAGCATGAGTAAAGGACTGAGCTTTCAAACCGTTACACGCTTACTCGTGTGGGGATTTGAACCTTCAGCTGGCTCTCTGTACTTTACGTGGATACAAAAATACACAACCTGTCCTGTTAGCTGGACTCTTGTGCTTTCAGAATTTACTCTAACAGTATGTGCATGTAAAAGGTTAAATGAAAATCAACATTTCTGAAGCATCTCTTTTAAAAAAATTAAATTAAAAAAGAGAAACTTTATTTGGACGCAGATTTTGACAAAGATGTTTTAAGATTCGTGGAGAAGCTTTCAGAGTTTTAGAATTCACTCTCCTTCCCCTCTCTTGAAAAGAATTTTTCTTCTTCTCCAGACAAACATTTGCGTCTATTTGGAAGCCATTAGACCATGTAATAGAATCAATTTCACTCAGATACTCGCACGGGTTATATCTGATTTCCTCTGTGCTGATAGGTGTCTGTCATTTTTCACAAGCAAGCAGTTGCTTTGGGTAGCCTGGTAAATCCATTCAGTGTGAAAAAGAGATTCCTTTCAGTCTACAATCTCTGAAAGAATGACAAAGAGCCTTTTTCAGGAAGACTTCCACGGCCCTCACTGATGTGTGCTTTCAGGTGAATCTGCTGAAAAGTTGACACCAACAACAAAACAAAGTGTGACCTTTTCCTGTTCAAACTCCTGTTGCTGAATGGCCCCTCAACAAGGTACTCAACCTTCAGCTCTGCTAGCCCAGATAGCAGACACTTTTAGACCTAAATAGGTTATTTTTGGCGCTTTCTGCCATCCAAGTTTCGTGTGAGCTCAGGTCATAAACAAGGTCAAACAGGGTCATAGCATCTTTTATCTGAACCAGAAAGGGTCCAAATGTCATGGAGCAGCTTCCTCTCAGGTTTATTATAAATGTGGATGTCAATCCTTTTTAACAGTGGTCCCCAATCCTCAGGCGGCGGCTCGGTACCAGTCCATCTGACGGCTGGTCCCACAGAGAAAAAAAACACGGCTGACATTTTTTCAGTTTTACTTATAAAATTATTCTGAAGGAAGTTTTATTTTGGAAAACTACTGAATTCCTGCCATCACATTCAACTTCTTCTTGACTCATTCACATCACTCCGTTGCATGTCCAAAATCCATCTGCTACTTTCTTAAAGCGGCTGCGCCGACTGCTAAGCTGGAATCCCCAAGCCAACAAAGTGAACAAAAAACAAACGTATTTGGAAAGTTTTTGTGAGCAGAAAAGAGCCAAAGAGGAAACAGAAAAGGAGACTTTGACTTCAAAATAAAAGAAAGCTGCATCTAACAGACAAAAACCAGGAGTCTTCACTACAAATCTGGATTTACTGGAACAGTTGTTCCCACCGACCATGATGTTAGAGCAGAATATTCAGCAACCAGCTGTCTAATGTTACGGGGATGCTGCTAGTTATTGAAAGTTATTGAAACGGTGGATTCAAGTTTAATATTATTCTAGTTAGAAAATACCATCTTTGCTTTTTTTTCCATTTTGTATTTGCACCTTAAAAGTCGGATGAGGCTGAAGTTGGCGTCTGATTTTTTAGCTTTCACTTTGACAGTTATGGGTTAAAGGAAAATCTTTGTCACATTTTAATGGTGCCTACATGAACAAATAGTTTAAAGTAGCTGCAGATATTTTACAAGAGGATGAGGATAAACTTTACGCTCAAAGTGGAAGTAAACTTAAAAAAATTGGACGCCAGGTTCAGCCTCGTACAGGGCAGTCTGTGAAAACATTGTCTGACATAAAACTGGTCTGTGGCCTGTAAAAGGCCTAGGACCACTGCTTTATGGTTCATCCCTGGGGGAGCATTGGTAACCACGCAGAAGTTGGCCAAGTCTGGGCCAAATAGTTTTGTTTTTCTTTTTTGCTGTCTGGGCAGTGACAACCAGCAGTCCCTATTTTTTGTGGCTAAATGAGTGAACTGTGCTCTAATAGATCCCATCAAAGTGTCATTTGAGAGTTGCCTTGTAGAAATGGAAATGCTGCAATTTTTTAACCAAAATCTAACCCAAAACAAATGTCCTGCTTTGGTTTCTGTTTTGTTTTTTGAACTGTTTGTCTCCTGAGTGAAAGAAGAGAACTTTGTGCCTCATAGAACCACTATGAGTTTCTAGATTGGTCCTGATGTAAAAGAAAAACTCTAAATCTCACCATGTAACATTTTACTTATATAGAATGACCAGTATTAAGAAATTAATCCAAAACATGTTATTTTTTTACTTGAATGAGCAAAAGTGATGGTCAAGTATAAGAGAAAACAAGTCTTATAAACAGTACATCCACCAGAATCTTATGTTGCCTGTGGATTGCTTCTCCTAATGGGAATGTATTCATTTTGAGTTTGTATTTTCTGGAAACAGGTCATTTTTGTCTGGACGGATCAGTGACATTGTTTATGTTAAAAGCACAGCAGGCTTTGTGTCCTCACTCGTGGATTTGAGTTAAACTTCCATGGGATACAATTCCAGCAAAGCTGGACTCCTGTACATTTGCAGCCATGTGGAGCACAGGGGTCAGGAACATGTATGAAACCGTAGAAAACATGCGCCTAGTCTGTAAAAAGTCTATTTTTTTTGCTCTTTAGCTTTCACTTTCTTCGGGAAGACCGGACATTTTGCCATGGATGGGCTTTCTTTCTTTCCATACCTGTTGGCATGTCTGTGCCCACCTCAAACTCACAAACACATCACTAATGAAAGAAACCACTGTCTAAAATAGAGCAATTTCAAACTGGTACTAGATTTCTTGAGCCGTGACGCAAAGTTGAGCAGATGACTTCTGAGTCAGACGCTCCTGCATGCTGGCTGAGAATTCATGAGGGAATGCCGAGAACATGCAATCACATCAATGACTTCCAGAGACATTAAATCATTACCTTTCCTTTTTCCAGCTGTGGCGCTTTTTTCTGAAGAAAAAAAAACTTTCCACATTTTCCCTTTTCCTTTCCATTTTCTTGACCTCTGTATAGACTCAGGATATTTCTAACAAACATATTTGTTGAGGGGACTAAGTTTAGGTCATGTGTGATAGTGTCCTGCTTTTAAAGTTTGGATCTGAAACAAAACATTTCTGCAATGTGAAAAAATAATAATAAATTAATAATAAATATATATATATATATATTAATAATAAATTGTAAAATTTGAAACAAAAAAAAAGTAAATCAGGAAAATATTGTATATCAAAATTGCTTTGAATTGACCATTATTGCAGACAGATTATGAAAGACACCATGAGTGATGTGAAGTCCTCAAAGGATGAAGAGCAACCTGACTGCCTCAGTGCAGCACAATGACATGGCAAGTCTTCTTAGTTTTGCTGGAGAAACTTTTAAAAAATAAAAGTTCTGGTGCCCTTATTTGACACCAAAATATTTGCAGCCGAAGATGAATTGCGACAAAATTAATGAATGGTCTTTGAAGTATGTTGGAATTCCTCAATAGAAAAAAAACAGAAATGCTGATTTAGGAAAAGCTTCAGGCATAGCGTGGAGAAAGGCCTCTCTGAAAGTCTTGTCACTCACTCTGGCAAAGCTGGCCTAGGTTGCCCATGAAAGGGTCCAGTCAGGCATGGAGCCAATCATGTTTGTGTCAGAGCTTTGGCGACAAGGCGGTGCAGGAAAGGTGGAGGTTGTGGAAGCATGGTGGGGCAAGAGCAGGTGGATGGCAGAGCAGGCAGGTGGAGCAGATGTGATCAGAGCGGAGGATGAGCTTCAGGCTGAGACACAGCCCCATCGATGCCTCCGCTACAGCCTGGAGCAGGAAGGGAAACAGAAACAGCATTAAATTGGAAGTTGTCTTGACACGGAGCCTTGTAGGACACCACACAGCAGTCTATGAACAGACAAAACATTGGGATCCAGAGTTGTTATATCTGCCAAAAGCTTTGCTTTTAGTTAGGTAAATTATGGATGGCCACATAGCATACATGTCTTACCCATCAAATGTGTTCCTTTTACACTATACAGTTGTCTTTTATTGTCTTAGTTACTTTTTTCAACAGATTTTTAAATTAAATGTATATGTAGATATAGATAGATACTAGGCAATTTTGCAATCAGCAAATGCCAAAAAAACAAGCTATAGTGAATGTTTGCACCTCTAGCACAACTGTATGCATTACTCAAATTCAATATTTCAGATGATCAGGACTGCAGTTAAACAATTTTACTGACTTCATAGGACAATTTTCAAAATAATGTATTAGACAATTTAGTTAGACATAATTCACATATATTACTTGCCTTCTTATCATAATCATTATTGCAAAATATATCTAAATTAAAATTAAGAATGTTAAATTGCTAATCTATACATGTGTGATTTATGTACAAGATCGAACAATTATTGATTTTTTTTTCTGTTTGCACAAGTGACAAATACGTTTTCCTTTAAAAAAAAAGTTTTTACCTCAAATCTCTTAATGACAAAAGAATCTTTAAACTAATATAAAACTAAAAGTAGAGTTAACTCGCTTTTTTGGTCCAGCAAACGGCAATCCTATATTTCTATGTAAAACATCATATTACATTCCTTGTTAGGTTTGAAATCAATTCTGTTTTAAAAGTAAACAAATAAAAATAATCTGGAACAAATCACTGAAGTAAGAAGATAAACATTTCATTTTAGGTAGGTTGTAGGTCAGCATGTAGAGGTAAAAAAGAATAACATTAAAAAACAAATATTTCATAATTTTGTTCAGCTGGAACCATTTTTATTCCATCTGTTTGTTTCTAGACAAGGAAACTAATTATTTAAAATACTTTAACTGTCAGACGTTATGGTCCCACATGGCTTTAGATACTTTCACAGAAACACAAGAACACAGAGGCATCAGTGACTCATTCATTAAACACACATCACCAAACAGCAAAAATTACTTGAAGGACCCAAGACAAAAACAAGTCAAAGTATATGGAAGAGGTTCAGCTGCCCAAATTAGAATAAGTCCTGCTTTTGAAATGCATTTATGCTGTGCATGTGATATATAAAGCACTGAATGGTGGATCTTAATGAGTCAAAGGGGCTCTGTTGTTGCACATTGTCTGCCAGATGGGCAAACACAGGGCCTGCTGGAGGGAATGACAGGGTCACATCCTCTTGCATTATGTAAGATTTATTTTTGGGTTGTACAGTTTGAACCGTTGTGGTTTGCCAAGTGGTTGTAGCACTTAGACTCTTAAGCGTAATGTGAAACCCCCAAAGGTTGACCGCTAGAAGTCTTTCCACAAATCTGTCAGACAGACTTCCTCTGGTTCTGCTCAGTCAGGGACGCTTTTCCAGTATTTATAGCATTACCGTAACATTTTTTTTTGTTCTCTAAATTGGGCCAAGAACTGCGTGGATTTGCTGCGACGAACACACAGGTGATGTCAACATGTTTCCTGGCTTCAAGGCTAAACAAGCGTCTCCTAACTGGCACAGCTTTGGGCTCAGTAAAGCAGAACCTTGAGTGCCCCCCCCCCCCTGTGGTTCGCATCACAGGGCTTCTTCTGCCTCCCTGTTTTTTTTTTTTATCTGTCTTCCAAAGCTCTGCTCTAATGAAACACATCTCCTGCATAATAAGCCATGTGGGTGTCTTTAAATGAATAAAGAGAACGCTGCAGTCCTCGGAGGCTTGGCTGCTAATCAGCCTCTCTAGATTCGCTGCTTTGACATGTCTATACGGTGTTTGTGCAGACCTAATTTATGTTTGTGAAGGTGAGCATAGAGTTGTCAAAATTAGTCTAATCAATATAATAAAGAGCCAACAAGATAAAGACACTTTCTAGACACTTTCTCCTCCCTTTTCTAGAGTTTCGGAGGGTATGCTGTAGCCACAACTCTATGCTTAGCCACCTTTTTAATCCAATGTTACAAAGACAAAACTGTGGGAAAACAAACGTTACATTCAATGTCACAAAGTTTGGTAACATTTGTTTTTTTTTTGCTCAGCCACTTTTTAAGTACTTCTATTACTTTGAGGTAAACATAGATTTGTTTGCTTTTTTTTAGCAAAAACAACAAAAATAACAATTGACGTTACTTATCATGGTAAGGGTAACATTCCCTTCCCATGATACTCCTTCCACAGTACTTTACAGCCCCTCCTTTTTCTGGCAGGAAAAAAAAACACTATCGTTACAATGTTGGCTAACATTTTGTTAGCTCAACCACTTTCATAGTATTTCGATTACTTTGTATTCAGTTTTCATGTCATTTTCTTTACTTAGCTTAACATTCCCTTACCATGATCCTCCTTCCACAGTACTTTACAGCTCCTCATTTTACCAACAGGAAAAATAAAATGAAAAAAAAAACCAGTAAGACTTTGCTCCTTTTTCCAAACAATAACCTGCAAAATCAGATTTTTGGGAAGTTTTTTTGGTGTGATTTTCTTTTCTCCAGTTTAAGATCATTCTTTGACTTATAACATATTTTAGCTATGAATCTTCGAGAGTAAACACTTAGAAGCCTTTTTTATGCACATTTTGTAACTCTTTATGTTTTTTAAATATTTCCATTACATTGCATTGAACTTTAATCTTTATTTTTTTTGCACCCTTCCCAATACCTAACTTCACGTTACCTTACCATGATACTCCTTCCACAGCACTTTACGACTCCTCCCTTTTCTGACAGGATAAAGATTTTCGGCTTTGCTTCTTTGTCCCAACACAAACTACAAAATATGACTTTTTTTTGGGGAGGGGGGGGGTGTAAATTATTAGTCAGTTTACAATTATTCTTCAATTTATAACATACTAATTTTCCCGTCTGTGAGAGTAAACGATTGGGAAAATGAGTTCTATGTTGGGTAAAATTTTGTTAGCTCAACCATTTATTAGTACTTCAATTATTTTGTGTTACATGTTTTATTTGATTTGTTTTAGTACCCTTCCCTGTACTTACAAAAACATTTCCTCACCATGATACTCCTTCCATAGTACGTTACAGTTCCTTTCCTTTTCCAATTGGAACACCTTTTTTTTTTTCTTAGCTTCTTTGTTCACCAACAAACTGCAAAATCCAATTTTCAAATTTGTAATTTTTCCTTCAGTTTAAGATCATTCTTCAACTTATAAATGTACTATCATTTATCTGTACACAGTCCTAATGCAGAAAAAGGTTCTTGAATCCCCAGATTCTTTTTTTTTCCCCAGAGGTGTCTTTTGTTGGAAAACTGCCCCCTATTTTAGAAGAACAGCAATTTTTTGTGCTGATAAATTCTTCCTAATCAACAAAGAAAAAGATGGTTTTCTCACTAAACAATATTGTTTTATTTCATAAAGATTTGCCTATTTTCTGTCGAACGCCTTTTCAACTAGACCCAGCTTTTTAATATCTTCCTGGTGGTGGTTAATACAGAAAGTTTAAAAATAACCTCCCAAATAAAAAAAAACTGCTGGGGAAGGGGAAAAAAAAAGTCATGAATAGATAAAAAACGATATGATCTCAAATGTCAAATGAAAAAATTAAAGACAAACATGCAGAAAAAAAACTTCCTTTTTCCTGCATTGAAACATTTTTTATAGGCTTTTCTTTCCTAATAATTATCATAAAAATATATGTTTATGAATATGTATGTTCTTTATGTCTTTATATAGCGTAAAATGAAATGCATTGAACCACATCAGGTTCCAAAACTTTGAAGAATTTCCAGAGAAACCAAACATTCTTGCTCTGATGAGCTTCAGCCGGCTGCAGATTGAGTTGGGTGGATTTTTTACGCTTCAGCAGCTGAACTGAAGAGGTGGAGGTGAAGGAGGACTGGTTTGAGCAGAAGAGTGAAGCTCTATCTATTTATCAAGCCTTTCATTTTCTGTGCATTGGCCTCAGTGAGTCAGCCTCTCTCTCTGCAGTCGGGGAATCACAGGTCAGACACTGAAGGACACAGACTCACACAGGTGTGTGCACACTAATGCCATCCTGCAAGACTTTCAACCAGTGAATGAGAGAACAGCTCCGCTGATGTTAACTACAGCTGACACTTAAAAACTTTCAAGAGTTTTCAGTAAATGTTTATTTTGATTTGATAGAACAGTCAATGTGTGTTCAGCAAGTTTTGAGTTGTGATGCGATTTTAAGATGGTGTGAATCAAATAAGTGTCTTCTGATTTGAAGAGGCGCTGCCGATGGATCTGTCTTTTAGTTTCATCTCAGGAAAAATAATTAATTTAGTTGAGAGTTTGAAACAAATCACAGGTTTCTACAATGTCTTAATTTTTTGTTGTGAATTTCCTAGAAAGTCTTCTTTTGGTACCGCTGAAATCTTTGACCTGTGAGCCAAATATTTGTTTTGATTTTACATAAGTCACAAAGTAAGAACAATATAAGATAACTTTAAAGAGAGGAAGCTGAACTGTTACTGGTGGAGAGAAAAATTTTTAACCTCTTCATTATGTATGGTCATATTATGTGTTTTTGTTGCCCGTATAACCACCTCAAGGGACGTAATGAAAATGGAATGTACCCCTGTCGTGTGTGTGGTAAGTGTATTGTGAAGTATTCGTTAGATTAATGCAAGTTGGGAGTTGAAGTGTCTTTACGCCACACTCCAGTCATTTGTAAAGTGTAGGTACTGGTGCCTTACTGACTGCCTGCAAATGCACATGCATGTGCACACCACAAACTAATACATAAGTGCCCGTAAGATGCCCACACAAACTGCCCTCCGATTGTCTAATTTCCTCATTTCTAACAGTCTTGCTGCACGCAAGGGGCATGCATTTGTCACGCGAACAGCTTTGCTCTTACTTACCCTTGCTTGTTGTTTAAGTGTTTACTATGACCTGTCCTACAAAAAAATTTGCATGAACATTTTCTCTCTACGGGCTCACCAAGCAGTGGGCCACCTGCATGCCCCATACAGCTTTCCCATTTTTCACCCGCAGACAGCTCGTATCCACCCATAAGAGCAGTTATGTCTAAGGCTTTCTCCAATGTCTCAGTATGTTCTTGTTTTATTTTGTCTACACATGTAAAATTGGCATTACTGCTCACATTTATAATAATCAGCATTAATGCTAATATTTACATATATCCCTGTATGGTTCATTAATGTGCAATGTCCCTATCAACAGTTTATCATTGTAAAACGTGTTTTTTAAAGCTGGATGAAAGTTAGCCCCAGTTTCACTGAAAGTCAGTTTAGACCAAGCTCAGAAATGTCCAAACAAGCCACGTTTTTTCTCTTTAAACACACAAAAGTACTGAACAGCAATAGTAAAAGTAAAATTGGTCGAAAGATCACCCACATATATATATTTTTTTACATTTATCCAACAATTAGTAACTATTGCATTTTACAGCACAAAAAAAATGGTCACAGTTGAGTTTAAATTTTATCTCATTTTTAGACATGCAGAAGTTAAATTGAGAAGATTGGAAATGTGATTCACCAACTACTATTTTGAATAGTTTATTGAAAATTCCACTGCAAGTCACTTTAGTCCGGAGTAAGAATTAAGAAAATCATTTTAAAGACTCCAAAAACTTATCTATATGTAAATACATGCTTTTAATGTCTACAACTTCAAATTGTGTTGCCTCTAATCCTAACCTACTAAACAAAAGAGAAGTAAAAAGACGGCAAATGTCTTTGTTTTCTACAACCTTAGCTGACGCCTGAGTTTGTCTCCAGTTATAAAAAACAAGCTGTTAGTGGAGGAACACGGACAGCATCGGTGCATGTAGAGTGGAAACGGCTTCATGCGTATTTGCATCAATCAGCACGAAGGGGTTAAAGTTATAGCTTTGAATGTCGTTTCATAGTAAAAGCTGCTGAATTTGATACCGTTGACAGAAATGTTGTGAATTATCTTTAATAATGTGTAATTAATGTCTGATGTATTTTGTAAAGGTTTGCAGAAGAAACCACCCTTGCAAATGTGTACATGTCCAACATATGGTCAAAGCTTAGTTTTATACTATTTTAATTTCAAGAAGTTGAAATGAGGAGAACTGCTGAAGCAGGAAAAGCTTTTATACTTTATAACATTTACATTTATTTTACTTGGATATTAAATCTCAAATCCAGCGGGGTTCTGATGATTAAAAACCAGAAAAAGAAGAAAAACCATATTAAAGTGATGGCATCGAGGCAGAAATCTCCACCAACTTTGCTTCATGAAGCTACAACTAAAGGAAAACATGGACAGAGATTGACTGGAATAAAAGATGACATAAAGGAAACAGAAAGCATTCAAAATGAAAACATCTTTTTATTGTTATACACTTTTTAAAGGATGAGTGCAAATAAAAGAGCTCATGATCAAAATCTAGTCATCACTAAAGCATAGACGATAAGGCATTGTTAAATACATGCTTTTTGGAGCTATAAATCTACAATACAAGGACGGGATCAAAGGAAACAAACAACACATTATCAATGCAATCAGAACAGAAATGGAGTAAAAGAAACTTAGATGAACAAAAGCGAAACAAAGGCAACAAATAAAATAAGCAACACAATTTTGTACATAAACGAAATCACAGAGTATTAATATTACGGCAAGTGACGATAAACGTATTCTGCAATCTCTTATGTACACTTGGCACTAATTTCTTCTTATGTTAGGTTTTTTATTCACAGTTCTTTCGTTTAAATGCTAGTCTGGTTCTAAATATTACAGTATAATACTGAAATATTCGTCTCTCAAACAAAATGGCTGGAAGTTTTGAGGAAAAAAGTTTGAGATCAAATTTCCCTAATGGACAGAAAAATGCTCATATATATATATATATATATATATATATATATATATATCTGAAGGATTTCTTGATTTTATTACATATTTAAACCTGTCATGCACTTGAAAGTTGTAAACAGTACAAATATAAAGGACTTACAATATCTGAATCCCAGCAACTCCAAAACTGACAAATTCCCAAAGAGATTAAAAACAAAAACACACAGCAGCAGAGTGTTTGTATATGCACTTTCCAGCACTGGCAGATGCGTCTGAATGAGGTGGAAAATGGTTATCTCACATGGCGGGATTGTCTCCATCTATCCAACGTGGCTGGAGATCATAAAAGCAGTTTACAGCTGAAATATACTCAAGCGTGGACCGCGTCTGCTCTTCCCTAAGACGCATATTTAAAATCGAGTTTGATATGCAGCATGAAGTACAAAACATGTCAATAGGTTAGACTTTGCCAACAAGATATGTTAGAATTTTTGCTGATATGTCGTTGGAAAGATCTAATGGATTTCTGTTTCTGGTTGCTCCATGGAAAGCCAAAAAAAAATGAATTTTACATTTATATTACAGTCCTGTTTTGCCCCACTTTAGTCTTTAGCAATGTGGAACTCATGAGTGAGTTAATAATCAGAAGGTAAATGAAAAAGAATATATATCTATATATGAGAGGGAATGTCAGGTTTTGGAGGATTGCATTTCTTGCTGGGAAGCTGTTTTACTCCTGTAGACTCTATAGAAGTCTATAGAATAGAAAATGAATGACTGAACAGAATTTTTTTGATTTTATTGGACACCACTTAAAATTCTTAGAAACATATTGCTTGAAGTGCTTTAGATTTCTATAAAAACTCAAAAACTACAAGTGGAGATTTGCTGTAAAATCTCTCAGGCTCTTTTTTCTGATGTGGGAAACATTTATAAAACGGATCGGAAGTATCACTCTTTGGACTGAGTCACACCAAATAACCCATACTGCAAAGTAAGTTTGACCGCACAATCCGGTTTGCTTGACTCCTTTAATTGGCCAAATGCTCAAGCCTTACTGGGTAAAACCAGGGAGGGGGGAGTCAGTGTCACAGAGGTTACAGTTCTTTACCCCTTTAACACTGCAGCGTTAGCTCCAGTGTTGACATTCTTTGATACTCTTGATCTGTTTACGGAATTAACCAAAACCCAGGGCTGATATGCAACACTTTACAGTAGTAAAGTGATTATGCAGTCAACGTAAATCAGCTGATTCTGATGCAGAGACAAGCAGCAATGCCAATATGAAAAGTTCCTTTTTTTGCATCAGAATCGGCTGATTTATGTCGATTGATAATTGATCAAAGAGTTACAGTAGATCAAAGGAGTGTGTGTTTGTTAGGTCCCCGCGGTGTAAGAGCTAAAACTGAAGATGTCACCAGTAACAGGAAATAGCACACACTCTTTGAGGTACCAAAACTCTTTGATTATGTCAATAACGCTATTCCAAAGAATGTATATCAAAATCTGATGGTTTGCATTGATTGCGTAAACACTTCACTACTGAAGTGTTGCATATCAGCGCAAAGCTGCTTCTCACTGCTTTACAATCCATTGGAATTACATTAATTGCATAAACGTGTGTTAAGACAATTCAACTCAAAGCTGAAGTTAAAGCTTGAGTGTCAAAGGAGCAGAGGTTAGTGAAATCTTTGGGTGTGAATCTGGTTTAATCTCTGAATTATGCTGGGGGTGCTGGATTCTTCAAAGCTCCTATTGAAATGACAACCTCTGTGCAACCAATCCCTTCAGAGCCGTTTGGTGTGAAAACATCACACAGATCACTGTGGAAAATGCAAACATCTCATTTTAGTTCCAACCATGCCTTGTTCTTTTCCATTTATTGGTTGATAGTAAATCACAAATAGAGTTGACAGTGCCCCCTACAGTATGGGAGTGATGCCCACCTAACCCCAGATCGTAACGCCCTCACATTATATTTGAGCCAACCTTAAGGTACCAGCTGCTGCAGTTGATTAAACGACCACTGGAAGCTGGTTTCAGAGGAAAGGAATTCCCTGTTGAAGTTCAATAAAACACTGGTAACAAAAACTTTTAAAATGTATTATGTTCAGTGTTTTTTAACAGGTCTTCTATGTTTTTTGTTTAGAGCTCAATGAATCATCTAGTGTGATTGGGCCTCCAAAGGCTTTTTATTCAAGTTGAACTTGAAATAATAATGGCTTTGCATTCTAGCTTTTAAAAAAAATTCTAATCGTTATTATTTAAGTAGGAACGTTAAAATAAATTTTGAATTAAAACATGATTTGTCAGACTACAGCAGCATTTATAATATAAAACATTTTGAAGTCTTTGACTTTGGAAATAAAAATATTATTGTTGAGACATCAAATGCTGCGTTTCTGTTACGACAGATACAAAATCAGCTTGGCTGCCTACTGATTTAGAAAAATCCTTTACCGTCCATAACTGTAAGGGAGGTCTTGTTGTCAGATTGAATAAATGACAACATCCTCGACATACTTTTAAGGAAAGCTTAGAATAAGTAATTTTTAATTGCTATGGATTTATTTTGTGAAAAAATAGAAAAGAAATGTTCTTAACAGAAATCTATATTTTAAATGAAGAAGTATGACTGTGCTTGTCTTTTATTTGTTTATGTGGTTGTCATTTCCATCAACCGCAAAGAGCAAGTTTAGGGAAAAAAAAAAGCTTTTTTCATTGAATCGATAGTTACATTTTTTAAATGTCTGCTCAATATGCACACTGCAAAGCTGCAGAACTGGTGTTAAAGTTAACGATATGCTTTGCGGAACATTTTCCATCAATTATCTCTGCTTTATATTTGTAGCTTCTATTGGAATAGTTTTCTTGCATTTGGCTGAAAACTATTTTTATAATAATAATCTATGTTTTTCACTCCTGAAAACGTTTGATACAATCTATGAAATCTACAAGAAAATCATTGTGTATATAAATATTCAATTTGTGCAATGCTGCATTTGAAGAGTTCATCTTCTGAGTGACTGAGTGAGTTTTCACAGACAGGAAGAAATCGGAAAGTCAGTCACATCACTGCAGACTTATCAAGCTGCCATTTGTAAAACCCCGTTCATTTCCAACACTGTTTGCAAAGTTTCCATGACGATGAGATTTAATTGATATATTGACATCATGGCAGCAAGCTTTAGACTTGTGTTTACATTTAATTACCTGTGAAAACAATGAAATTCTGAAGGAAGGAGCTCGGAGGTTCTGCTGAAGCTGAGATACATTTCAAGTGTCGAGAAGCGAAGTCCTGGTCTGACGGCTAAAACCAGGTGTTCAAACATTTATGTTTGGTGTCCGAAGCACGGGACGATCCGAGAGCAGCTTCACCCTAAACTGAAAGCCAAATGGGGACGCTGGCTTGTTCACATTCAAACGGTTCAGTGCTCAAATACGAGGAAAATGAAGACATGAGACACAAGGATTAACACGGACAAAAAGAACACAGTGACATGGCAGGACGGTATGAAAAAACACACAGTATGTGATGTACAGTAGTTACATTCAATGGTTAAAAACAAAAAAATGGAGAAAAAACCTCTACATTTGTTCTCAAACATCTAGTTTTGTTCACCCAAGATGATGCGCTGACATTTACAAGCAAGAAAAGTCCAAGAAACAAATCAAATATAATGACGAGAAGAAAAGTAAAATATCCAGGAAGAGTAAAATCAAACCAAAGAGAAGGTGAGTCCCGATTGCTTTGGACGGTCAGCTTTATCTGTACACACGCTCGCCATCGTTCCATGAAAAGAAACAGCACGGGCAGTTTTTAATCTGGATTCAGTGCATTCTCTTAAAGTGGAGGCTTATTTATGTGGAGTTGTGGCGGCTGCCGTTTATGTCTCTAACTCATTTGACATACTCAGCTGACTTCCAGAAGTGCCCAGGGTGAGATAGGCGGCGGTTCCTTTTTGGCAACTTTTCCAATAAATCTACCAGCTTGGAGAAGCTGGGCCGCTCCTCCTGCTTGTACGCCCAGCACAGAAGCAGAATGTCCTGAAAGACAACGAACAAACTGTCAGTGATTCTGTCAGTCAAGAAGGTTTTCAGAAAGGCTGAAAGTGTTTCACAACAATGAAACAACAATGCTCCCACACACGGTTACCTATGAAAAAACAAAACAAGAATATCAACACCAACCTGTCACAAGGATCTTTCCAGGCAAAGCACTTTCACAACCTACGCAGATAACTGGATCAGATGACAGGAAGGAAGATGTTCTTTATATTTACTGGTACCTGCATCCATTTTTTTAGAACCCTTCCTTGATTGGGGCCATGGTTATGGTTTGGTATGCCCAGTATTTCTATAACTTGCTTGTCTTGGAAGTCATAAGACTTTCAAAGTTGCACTGTTGCCTGGTGCTTTACTCCTAAAGTCCCACTTTGATCATCTTTTGATCTATCGTAAAAGTGGTCTTTTAATTATGATGATGCCATTCTTAGCAAAAATTTTAAAAAACTGTCATTTTCTAGGACATAGGTTCTGCAAAGCAGTAGGCGGTCATTAGAAATTGGCCCCTGAGTTGCGGGCTCAGAGGCCATCTACCCATCTGTTAACTCGCTCCCCTGCTAGCTTACAGGCCGTCAGATTCCCAACCTAACTTTACTAGTGCAAAAAATAAAAAATATTGGAGTGCAGAGAAACTCCACCCCCATTCCCTTCACCCATAATATACTGCTCTTAGTTTACACACTTTCACCCTAGCTTAAAGCCCGGCATTAGCCGTACAACTAAAATAGTAAGCAATATTGGAGATATCCAGCCGTACAGTTTGGACCCAGATGCCAGGGCAATAAAGACGTACACGAATCTATTTATCTGCAAGTGGATGCAGCAGAATGGAGTGGAACAGAAATACTCTAAGAAATGCAATTTTAAGCTTAATCTTCTTTATTTGTGTCTTCTATTATCAGAAAAGTGTCACAAGAACATGTTAAAACACGAAAAACTCAATTTTCATTGGAGTGGGTCTTTAAGTCATTTATTTGGTTTGCAAAACAAATGGTTTGATTTTATTTCTGCTTAATTCTTTGTGTATTTTTATTCAAACTTTCTTTTCTTTGAAAGAGACTTTACATCCAACTTAGTTGTAAGACTTAACTACTCCTTCTTCAGACACAGGAACACGTGATACAGTTACATCAGAATGGGAAACCCACATATTTTTGTTTAAGTTATGGAAGAATTCAATCTTGGCAACAATGAACACATCAGAGGAGACAGTTGACGAGGAAGTGAGGGTTTGAGGGTATGAACATCAGTGCAAATTAAAAACCTTAAAATGTATTGAATGGTCTACAGCTAAATCTTTTACATAACCTGCTGCAAAATCAATGAACATCAGAAGAAGCTGAATCAATAGAAATATTAGAAATATTCTTCGAATGTGACCAGTCCATGCAGCTCCTATAGAAAAGTTTAGGCTTCCATTTATGTCCATGTTTTAGACCAAGACTCTAGTCATGAATAGTGATGGGTATCAAAACTGGTAGTACCAATGTATGGTACTACCAGTACTGTAAAAAAAAAAAAAAAAAAAAACATTGATTTGAGTGGTTTGTTTTGGACATGTCAACCATTTGTATTCTGTTCACTTTTGTTGTACAAATCTAGGCAATTGTTTTACCCGTCCAGTGATTGTGGGCGAGCACATGCAAGAATAGGTGTGGCCATAAGGGGAACAACCTTCAGTCAAAACACAGAAGGTAAAGCGAGCAAAAGTTCTGATGTACTTCACAACAAAAGATCCAAATTCAGTGACCTGATAAGAGTGACATATGTTCAGAAAAAAAAGACTGTGCTGTGAAATAGACATTAACTTCAGCCTGTTTGAAAATGCAGATCCAGCGCTGCAGCGCAGACTGTCAGAAAGGAGGAAATAAAGCATTTTAGGTACCCTGTCACGCTGCTTCGTCACACTTAAATGTTTATGGAAAAATATTGGCATGTTTTAACATTTTTGAAGCACCGGTTTTGAGGACTACTTAGGCACCAGAACCATTTCAAAACCGGTTCAGCACCAGATAAAATCCAAACGGTCCCCATCTCTAATCATGTAACATTACCTTGAAATCTCATGCTTTTCTGTAGAGTCAGATTACACAGACGTTTACAGAGGCAATATGTGTTTTAGACATAGGACGGTTTTGAACTCTAGACCCAGATCTGCTTAGAGTTTTAATTTGTAACTTTAAACCATTAACGTTTAATATGTTGGACAGAAATTTCTTATGCCACCTATTAGATTGTGCACAGCTAAATATTAAGCATGATGTTGGACGGGCACATTGGCAAGAGTTTACTACATCGACCTTGAACAAAACCTGAAACTAGGGCTCCATTTTGAAAAATTACCGGTCTGCCAACCTATCAGATGTCAGGAGAGTTGGGAAGGACAGGCCTGGAGGCCCTGGCATAGAATAAAAAGATTGATTTCATCTTCGTCAGCAGTTTTGTTTGCTCAAACCTGGCTCAGGTAAGCAACTGTAGATCCTGAAGTGACAGTGAAAACACAAATCCATGTTTGTTTGCTTTTGTTTGTTTTGGAGTTGGATGGATGGATTTATGAAGCTCTTTTCAGATTTCATGTGCTAAAATACTTGATGCTAACATATTTTTTTAAGGTGTGAATCAAAGAAAATTTCTTTTGATGGCAGTGGTTATTTTAGCCTTCGAGCTGAGGTTTCCTCTTGACATTTTAGGATGTTTGTGGATGTTTGGAGTTTTACTTGTCTGTTACATAAATTATGAGGTTGTCTCCCAGTTGATAGGACTGCACTTGAGGAAATGGTTGCAAAGTAGTCCTTAAAAACCTACTCATGTTTTAAAATCATGTTTTAAGTGTTTTCAGCATGTACTTGTGACATTTTTATGATGATGTAGGACAAATAGAAGAAATTTAAGCATAAAATTGCATTTCTGAGTTTTTCTTAATTCAAACTATTGTGAATCAGTAGCAGACGCAAACAATGCAGCACAAAAACACTGTGTTTGTGACTTGCAGATCCATGTACGTCTTTGTTTTCCTCATCTAAGCTGGAGTATGGTCTTAAAATTGTACGGGTGAATAACCCTAATATTGCTCGCCTTATTTGTTTCAGCGCTAATGTTTGGTTGGTGGTGTGAGGTGCTTTAAGCTAGCAGGAGAGTGCGTTGAAAAGAGAACTGATATGAAGGGCGGGCAGGGTCGCTCTGCACCAACAGTCCTGCCCACAACTCTAATGAGCAAGCTGCCTGGCTATGGAAAACTATCTCCTGGAAAAACTGTGTCTCCGATCAGAGAAGCACTTCGGGATGGTGTGTGAGCTCCAGAGGCATCTTTTGAATGCAGAAATGCTACTCCGCGCGCTGTGAAACTGTGCAAACAATCAAGTGAATTGGTGTTACCAATTGTGTCCAAAAAAAAAAGGAAAGGCTGTTATTCACACTGATTAACATGCTGCCAAGATGTATTGCTGCATTGCCTGCATGTGTTTCAGGTGCGTCCGGTGCTAAATGTTGTTGTTGGTCACACGTATTGCACTAACTGTAACCGTAACCCTTTCTCGCTCAGATCATCTTGCTACATGCTAACAGCAGCCATGTTTGTTTATCACAGAACTCAGCTTCAGAACTTCTTCCTTTATGGTTGTTTCCTGTATTTTAGATAGTTCTGTGAATGTCATATTAATTTATGTAGATCAAATGTGTGGAGGCTGTAAACTTTTGTTACAATCAGATCGCGTTTTTCAGGACAACGTTCACAATTCAATTCTAATCCAATCTTTGATCAGATTAAAGACACTGCACAGACACATGCAGTTTATGTAATAGAAAACGACACATGATGTTTGAGACAAAAAACAGCATAATCATAAATAAAAGGACCACTGGATTTGCAAATAGTTTAAAAGATGATCAGAGAGGGTCTTTAATGAATTAAGTGAGAATTTACCTCTAAGATTCTTTAAACATTCAACCCCTTCAGTGTCTGTAGATCTGTTTTGTTCCATCTGCATGTCCCACTGAGCACCTTCCAGAAGATAACCAGCTCTGACAGAGCATGCGTTTACCCAAAGTTAAACTTTCTGAGGCAAAAATACCTTTAATAACGTCTTCATTTAATAGAATTAAGAAAATACAAACGAAAGTCCTTACCAGTATCTCCTTCCCCATGCCAGTTTGGGCAAGGTTGGGTTTCATCCCACTGCCAATCTGCCATATGATCACCTCTGCTGGCTGACTCTTGTAAGGCCACTCACGTGCGTGTAACTCGTACCAGATGGTGCTGTGAAGAAAAGGGAACAGAGCAGATCAGTGCTGTGGGGTGTTTCTCTTTAATCAAAATTGTCTTTAGAAGAGTTCACACGCACAGCAGATTGAACAGCAACAATGAAGCAATAAGGTCTCAGTGTCGTGGTTTCTGCAGAAGCTTGGAGAAGTTCGTTAAACAGATTCTAAAACAATTTTTAGCAGAAATCATTGTCTTCATTCTGCTCCTGCAAGTCAAGTTTGAGTGGGATAAAAATAGCTCTCAGCCTGAAGGAGAGCAAAACACTGATGGTTGAACGTGGATGAATATTCATGATAGCCAAAGGGGTCACCTCTAGGTAAGACTGACCAAGCATCTGCTCTGACAAAGGCCAGCAGAGCAGCTGGACATCGTGCACTAGCGCTGCGCTCTTTTTCCCTTTAGAATAGAACCAAACCTCCATATGGGGCGCCATCTGAAAACGCAATTGTGTTAGGAGTTGACAGAGCGGGGTCCTCCCCCGCAAATGAAGCAGCAGAACTGGAGCCATGGGGATTTCTAATCAACTTAGAGCAAATTTAAAATTGGGCTTCAAAGGAGGAGATGGAAGACACTATGGTGAGACATTAGACCCCCCGAGAAACGCCATGATGCCAAAAGTGTGTGTTTTTCTCTCCCGAAGGTTTAATTTCCTTTCTTCTAGAGAAGAAAAGGTAAAAATCTCGACAGGATAAAGATGTGAAGCCTGATGACAGATCACTCTCTTCATTATTGGTGTTGGAAAATGCAGACATCGGTGGGTCTGACCATGAAATTGCAAAACTTGGCTGACTCACGAGTCAGGTGGGTTGCAGGGTGTCAGTGTGCTGGTGACTTGCCGAGGCGATGATGAATCCTGTTTGGATGAGTAATAACCGTCTTCTGTGCCTCCAGTAACTTACACTCACCGGCAGAGCTGCAGTAATTCATAATAAAGCTGAGGAGGGTTACCTTACCTTGGAAAAAGGTCAATTCCACCAGTTTTGATTAATCATAAAAAAGCTTTAATGCTTTTGTTCTATCACAAACAACTTTTAGATCAAGAAACTAGCTAAAAGTTCTAAAATTAAAACCTTACTCTTTTAAGTCAAATTCCAAACTGATGAGGAACGGTCCAGCTTTGTTCTTATGAACATCATTGAGATCCATCACGAGAAAAGCTTCCCAGGAATGAGCCACAGGTAATGTTCAAGAACACATATAGACATGTTAGAATGCAATAAAATGCCAATATCCCTCCCCCCAAAAAAATAAATTTAAAAGCGCTTTGAAAAAGTGAAACTAAATTGTTCAAGTGCTGGTAAAAACTGCAAAACTAGAAATGTATTTCTAACACGTTTTTAAGTCAGAGTGAGGACAAATACTTTTTAAATTCAGACCTAAAGCAAAGCAGGAGAAAAAAAAATCCTTGCTGGTCAGCTCCGTTTAGGTCAAGGAGGCTGATAAACTGGATGCTGTTGATGTGGTGGAACCTCCATCCATAAGGACCAACCCTTTTTGGGCCATTCTACCCAATTGGTTCAAAATGTAGTCCCAATTGACAAAAAAAAAAAATAAATTCATTTTTACTAAATCAAACCAATGCTTTTTCTTACTTTATCATATTATTATTTTTATCCAATGGCATTAGTTCACAAAGCATTGAATTCATGTTTTTATTTGCTTTCCTTTTCTAATTGTCATGATCTTTAGTATGTTTCCATGTAGAGTGATTTGTTGATGTGATTTGCATTTCAGGACCACCGTACTAATGTCCTTATTGGCAATTTTTTTTATCATAAATCCACCATTGTATGAGTTCATTAAGTGTGTGATCCTCAAAGGTTTCTTCTTATTCTTGCAATTTTATTTTGCTGTTCTAAAGAAATGCTTTGTTCAAAGTATTATAGACATGTCTTTGAATGAATGAATGTATGTAGTGCAGACAAGTTTATATATATATATATATAGAGAGAGAGAGAGAGATATCTCTCTCTATATATATACTGACATATTCAGCATTTGTCAACACTTTGCTGTAAACATCTACCCTCACAGGGGGGCATTTGGGTGGAGGACACTCACCCAAAGGCAAAGACATCTGACTGTTTGGAGAAAGGCAGCTTGTCCTCCTCTGTGTCCGGGGAGAGCTGCTGGATGATTTCTGGAGCCAGATGACATAGCCATCCGCTGGGTATCCTCAGTTTGTCTTCTCTCCAGCTGCACAGACAGAAGATGAGGAGATGGATGCTCGTCAGGAGAGATCTTTTCTGTCTTGTTGCACACACTCGTTGAGAGTCCACTGTAAAGTCTGCATTCGCATTGCTGGGCTGTTGCCGTGCTCACATCCAATTTTCAAAAACATCATCTAGTGTGTTAAAGTTTAAGCTTTGACATCGTGTTTAATTGTTCATTAAATTAGCTGTCCCACGATGACAAGCTTACAAGTTTGCCCTCAGTCCTTCAGATGAAGCTGCATCAGTCTGCAGAAAACTGTTGACGGCAGCTTAAAAATACACGCGAGGTGCTGAAATGAAAACTTGCTGAATTGCAATATGGACAAAAAAGTAAACATCATTTCCATCATCTGTTGTGAATAAAAATACATATTAAATACAGACAAGCACCCACCATTAGAAAAACAAAATAAAAAATAAATTGTCAATTTGGTTCAACAGAAAGTCAGAAATGCATTTATAAGTACAACAAATAAAGACAATACAGTTTATAAATCCTGATTTTATTGAAATTTGAATAAACATTCTCATTTATTTCTGTTATTCAGTTTAAAGGGTGAACGTCACACTCAGACTGTTATGTTTTTAGTATATTTTAGGGCCTTTAAATGGCCTGTCAGTCAGTGGTTCTCCAGAGGAGGATGCTTGACCTTCTGCAGACTGAGAGGAAAACACAAAAGGCCGTTAGCTTGGAGTGGTGAGCGGCAGGAATCTAGTGGGAATACGTGCAAACAAAGGGATGATGGGATATCAGCAGAGGCTTACTTTCGCGCCAACAGTCCCATCCACAACTCAGAGGCGAATTTCTAATGAACTCTTTCCGCTCTGCAGAAACCATGTCCCAGAAAATGGGACAGGTTTTTGATTTTGCCTAAAATTTCTTGTAGCAAGCCACTCTTGAACCAGAGAAACCTAATGCATCTAGCTGGGATAAGGACCAAAACATGTGAACTACAGTTCTCCCTCAAGACGAAAGTTAACTTTGCGTTTCTTTGAAATCAAGGTCCCAATCTGGAAGAAGAGAAGTTCAGAATCCAGGTGGTTTGTAGACAGATCTATTTGATGGTTTGAGGATCCATCTCAGTTACTGTGTTTTCTTGGGTGTGAGGTCACCGCTGGTACCTATCAAGACATTTTTAAAACATTTCAGGCTTCCTTCATGAGCCACCTTTCTGGAGATTTCATTTCCCAGCAGGATTGAGAACCTGCCAATACCCAGAAGGACCAACGTCTGAATTAGAGGTTTTAGTATTCATGCCACCTGACTAGTGCTAAAGGTCATGCTGTAGTTCATCAGACAGAGACCAGAACCAGGATCATTTGATATGCATGTTCATTCAATGTTCATTCAAATTCAATCTGAATGTATACTTTTTCAAATAGAAAAATGCGTTTTACCAAAATGCTGAAATGATTGAACTTTTTGAAGGTGTTTTTATCTTTTTTACAGTGTAAACATGATCAAAGAAATTCTAAACTGTTGAATAAACACATTTTATTGCAAGTGTAAATAAAATATAGCCTATTCTATTATTTCAAAAGTTTCCACTCTGGTTTCATGAACAGAACACAGCTGAGCCGTGTTGACGGTGATTACCTGCCAGCCTGCAGAACACCTGATATGGTGAAGAGCCCAAAATCGGTGATGACCACTTTGCCGTTGTCGTAAAACACATTCTTGGATTTCATGTCTTTGTGCAGAATGCCTTTTGCGTGAAGATAGCCCATTCCCTGAGGACGGAGAGCAGCAGAGCTGTGAGCACGATGGGACATGTTCATGGGAATCTGTCCCAGACTGGTTTACCTTGACCATCTCTTGTGCGATCTGTCGGGTCTTGTTAACATCCAGGACGACCTTGGCATCCCGCACCACTGAGTAGAGTGTCCGGCCTTTACACAAACTGACAGAGGAAGGAGACCAGCGGGTGAGATGGCAGCAATTTGAAAAAAAACAACATTTTATTACCTCTTCATAATTTAAAAATGATTGCGATGAAGAAGGATTTAATTGGAACTACACTGCATTTGGACTTATTTCATTTCAACCTCCTGTGGATGACTGAATCACCTGTTTCAAACCTCATCAGGTTGTTTTGAATCTTCATCTCTCCTTTTCCTATCCTTATCGCTTCAGCATCATTCTGCAGGGGCGCCATCACAGGCGTGTCTTAATAGGCAGCTGCACAACCCCCCGCTGCCTCACAATTGAAACCCTCAACCCCAACTGCGCCCCACAGGTGAGCAGCAAAGTACTGGAGGCCACCGGTTCATGCATATTCATTGGCTGCAACAAGCTGACAGCAGCCACATTTTTTTGTCGCTCCCTTCCTTCGTCCTTTTCTCTGAACGCAGGAATGCGACTACATGTCTGAAGACGATGAAAAGCTAATGAGGCCACCTGAACACGCTGAAGGTCACCTCTGCACTTTTAAATGAAGTAATTATGCTATATGCATGCACAAAACTCCCGAAATAACAGCAGATGACGTCAAAGTCCTGAAACGTGTTCTGCATGATGTGACAAGAAAAATCAATCTACTGTCTGTCGCAAGAGGAAACAATCAAAGACGATTAAAAAAAAAAGAAAAAATCCATATTTATGTTTCTACAAATGTAAATAAAACCAATGCACTTTTATTAATGCGTTGAGCCAGAAAAGAGCAAGAAAAGCTACATTTGAAGAAGCTCCTTTTTCTCCCATCAATACGACATATGATGCAGGGTATTATTGGATGACTGGGCCACCTGTTGCTCTGACATTTACAGTTATTTTCAACTGTCAGCTTGCTTGTTCTTTTACACTTTTCATCTGTAAGTGTACTTAAACAGCTGTTCTTAAATAACTAATGTTTAAAAACACTTCCCAGAGAAAAAAGAAAGCTTTCATACTTAAAAAATAGAAAGGATAAGGATTTTTCTTCGTGAGGCTTGTCTTTTGTTCAGTCTGAGTAGATAAGTAAGGCAAACAACTTTTTTTGAACATAATTAGCTAATTAACTGAAGGAGAGCATTTCTTGTGATGTTCCCAATGAGCAAAATTGACTTCCTGTTCCGACAGAAACGTGAAAGCCATTCCCTGAAAAAATTAGCCGTGTTAACTCCGGCAGGGAATTTCTTTAGTTCACTTGTGTTATGTTTGCATTGTCTGCTGCCAGACTGTCAAGACGAAAGTGGCACTGCTGCTGCTATGAGGTGTGGGTGCTTCATCTACTCAGCAACAGTGGCAGCCTGTTCTAATCATAACGTCTGCATGTTTCTCTGTCAGACGCTCACAGCAGAGCAGATCTGAGCGAACGCTGAAGACCTTTTCAGGATTACAGCCAGGAAAGAGCATTGGTTCAAACTCATTTTTATTCGTTTTTTTCTGTTCAGTCTTTGTACAATGACAGGATTGCAGTCCTGAGACAAAACCTAACTGTGTTAGTGGACTGTACTCACTTTTTGTTACTTATTTGTCGCTGCTTTCATCCATAACTAACTGTGTGAAAGCCTCAATCACAATTGTCCTTACGTGTGTTTACGGGCAAAAATGTGCAAACTTGGAGGTGGCAAGCACAAGATATCAAAGTCGTAGACCGATCGGTGAGCCCATAGAGCAGAAATGTTTATGGACTATTCTTTTACAGGAAAGCCACAAGCGACAGGTCGTAGTGAAAAATTTTACAACACACGAGACTAAGTAAGCGTGATGCAAGCGTGTCATACAGATTTTTCCTCCAATATCCAAATATAATTTAATGGACGCCATAAACATTCTTGTGATTTGTTTATAACTATGAATAAGGCGGAAAATCTGCAGACTTGAGTAAAAAATCTTAATTTTGTTTGTTTTTATCATCAAGAATCAAACCGATTTGATAACTTGTTTTAATTTAAACAAAAATTAAATCAAATAACGTGAAATGAGTTTTTGCAGATTATGACGTCAAACTTGACCTCCTGAATTTTACCTGGTGATTATGGCCAGATGTGGCGGGCTCATGCAAGCCCCCATAAAGAGCACCACGTTCTCATGGCGCGTGTTGCGGTAGGCCATGACTTCGCGCTTGAAGGCTTTCAGCTGGTCCTCGTTGTCCCGCTCAATGTCAATCAGGCGGATGGCGACCTCTCCGTGCCATCGCCCGTGGTAAACTCTTCCAAAGCGGCCTTTGCCGATCATCTCTCCGATCTCCAGCTGCTCGAAGGGGATGTCCCACTCCTGCAGGAAGATGCTGGTCTGGCTGGCCTTGCGCGGGAAGTTACGAGCCGACAGCAGAGATAGGTTCATCTCCTCGAATTCATCGCCGGAGTCCTCGACGTTGCCATCCTCATTCTGTAGCAAAGTAGAACCTAGCTGTTGGTTTTGTGCCCAAATATACCATCATATTAAAACTTTAAATGAGAATTGGACGATGGAGCTATCTGAACCAATTTATCTGAAGGCATTTGGTCAATCTCTTTCATTGCAAGTCTTTCAACCAATAAAGCAACAATCTTATTTCTTTAAGCTACATCCGGTTCAAGTGTTTACTTGGGCTTCCAGCAAACAGTAAAAAAAAAGTTGAACAAAGAGTGAAAGTCAGCAGATTTTATGATATTTAAATTCAATTAAGTTTAATGCAAGGACGTACACCATTCCTGTGTCTCAGAAGTTCTTACAATTGTTAAAAATGCTACAGTGACGAGCTTAAAAGGTCCCATCGTCCTGTTGTGGCATTTGACAGTTACCTGGGGATCCTCAGAGAGCTCACACTGATGATGCTACATGAGAGGACAACTCAAACGGCTGCACCGCTGATGGTAGTGGCTGCATTTGTTTCTACAATGATGTATTTACGTGGACTAAACGGATGTTCAAGTGTTATCATTCTCAACAGAGAAAAATTACACTCCATCAATTAAAAAAAACTGAACTTACGTCTGATGTTGGTTCGACTTCAATCTGAAGTAAATGGTTGCCCTCGTTGCTAAGAAAGAAACAAGAAAATTGTTAAGTTCTTAATAGAAAAAATGGTTTTCCTGCACTCTATTAGAGTGCAGAAGTAGTGTTCTAACAGTTTTGGAACTTCAAAGAGATTCCATCTTTTGACAGCTACCATTTTAAAGCTGTTTTCAAGATATACTAGCAGAATACTAGCATGACTTGACAAAAGATTTGTGCACATGGAAGTGGAAAGACCCTTTAGGTGAAGAAAGCGCGTGTAGTCTGCCTCTGATCACTGATTAGCTGCATATGTGCAGGACAAACTGTTAATAACTCCAACAGAACCCAGAAGCTATGAGCATGGACAGAAAACGACCCCTTCAGTGATGCTCTTTTTGCACCACAGCACAAATTCAACCAATATGCTGCAAAGAGAAATGTGAACTCAGCTGCCTGATGCCTGTAACCTTTTCAGTGTTCTTCCTGCAGGACACCAAAGACCAGGCTCATCGTTGAAGCAGGATCGCTTTGTTACACTCTGGGTCTTTATTGGGACCATTTCAATGATTCTAAAATGAGCCGCAGTCATCGCTGCCGTCTGCAATTACGTCAGCTGCATTTTAATCACTACCAAAAATACACAAATGTATTCTGTGACAGAAGAATGATGACATTTCATACGAGAGGCTCTTTTACACATTTTACACGGTTTGCTTTGTTTTATTATGAGATGTAAAAAAATGTTTGCATAAATCATAGGAAACACCACATAAATGCAAAATATTAATTTAATTATTTGGAGTGATAACCAGCTGCTAATTAGTTTATAAATCCTTAAATTATTTCAGCAAACTGTCTCTGAACACAAACTTCTGTTAAAAACAGCATCAGTTAAGCACAGTGGTGGTAGTGTAATGGTCTGGGGCTTGTTGGAGTGGCACATGAAACATGTGCTGAAGACTTTCTATTTTTTTTTTAAGAGTATTTGGCACATTCATCCTGTGGCACTTTAAAACTACTTTAATATTTGATTTATTCAGACGATGACTTTCTGCTTTATTTTAATCCAAAGACATTTATGCAAATAGAGCTGGAGATCGAGGTCATGAACTGAAGCAAAAACAATTTTGTACAGGAGTTTTTTTTTATGTTCTGAAGATGCAAAACAGCTTCGGACCATTACACCACCACCACCACCGTGCTTGACAAATGCTGTATTTTTGAGAAAGTTTGCTAGACTATTTTGAAGATAATTCAGATTTTTTAACCTAAAGCAAAACATTTTTTTTTTTTTTACTACTAAAGAGTCTTTTTTTTTTTAAATATTAACCCCAGAACAGGACTATGGGTCCATGGGACAGTTGGTACCAGACTGCAGAGAAAAAATTTTTAAAAAGTAATTTTTTTGTTTTATTTTAAGTTCTATTTTGGCAAACTACAGGATGTCCGCCACCACATCCAACTCGTTCTTGACATCAGTCACGTGTCGAAAATCCATATGTCACTTTCTAAAAGTGGCTGCTCCGACCACTAAACAGAAAGCCCCAAGCTAGCAAAGTAAACAAAACGCAAATGTACTTGGAAAGTTTTTTTTTTTTTTTCAGAAAAAATCTAATGAGAAAACAGAAGCGCGTTATACTTCAAAATAAAAGAAGCCTGTATTTAACAGACATAAACCAGTAGTCTTTCATAAAAATAATAATGTATAATATTCTGCAATTTACTGTCTAATGTTTTAAGGATGCTGCTACTAAAGTTGCTCAAACTGTGAATTCACTTTTATCACTATATTTAGGAAATACCAGGCTTAATAATTTTTTTTTCTTTTGTAATTATTCACCACACTTTAATAGTTGGATGAGGCTGACATTTTTAGCTTCCACTTTTACAGGTATGGGTTAACGGAAAATTAATGTCACATTTAAATGGTTCTTACAAAAAAACTAGTGTATGAATAAAGTTTAAAGCAGCTGCAGATATTGCACAGAGAATGGAGATAAACTTTAAACTCAAAAGATAAGGCAAACTGGAGCCAAAAAAAACTAAAGTAAACACTACAGTCTCGTACAGGCCGGTCGGTGAAAATCTTGTCCAACACTAAACCGATCCGTAGCCTGAAAAAAGTTGGAGAGCAGCGTGTGAGTTCATTTGTTAGGTTGTTGGGCAGCTTCACTCAGACACCTCCAAATATTTTGACTGACAGTCACCTGTCATCTGCTTTCCTTAAAAAGAAATTTATTGACCTTCATTTCTAAATTAACAAGAATGGAAGATTTAGACAAGTGTTTACTTTCATAACGAAAAATATGATAGGAATTAACTTGATTTAAAAGTAAACAACTAAACATTGGTGTAGCTCCGTAATAAAGTATCTGTGCCATGTCTGGTCTTTTTGTCTCCAACCAGCTCTGATTATGATTATTACAGACACACTGGGTTTCAAAGACACACCCCAGAGACCTCTATCCCTCTTTGGCCAGTCTGCCTCCGCCCACATCTGATGATAAGGAGCAGTGATGTGCATTTGCGAACACTTGTTCACTGAGCCACCCCGGACTCTGGGGGAAAAGCCACAGGTGAGGCAGCTTAGAAAATAATGTGATTCCTGTGGCGTCGAGGGCCCCTACCACTGCTTCGATCTCGTCTCTAATGAGGGAATCCTGCGGGGCGTTCAGGTCTGAAACAGGCCCTCATTAACCCTGGGATGAGACCATTAGAGCCAGAAAAACCTGCCTGCTACCTCTGCAAAAGCTCACAAAGATGTGGGCGAGAACAGACAATAGCATTTATAAAACTCAGCAGAATGAGGTTTTTGTAAACACTCTCCTCTTTTCAGTTTTAAATTGGACTTAAAAAACATAAGAAAGTTGTCAGAGCAAAAAGCATAAAGATTAAATTATTTTTAATGGTTTACCATTTTATAACTTCAGAGGGCTCATTCAGATAATAAAATCTTTCCTTTGCACCACGAGAGGCATCATGTGGTGATGCTTTAATTCTCCCAAAAGAGAAACAATGTTTCGCAGGTCAGTCAGCAGAGTGAGCTCAAGTTTTTTCATAAGCTTTTCTCATTTTTCTGCCAGTTAGCTGGAAAACACAGTCTTGCTTTGCCAATATGTCTTCCTCTAATCTTAAAGAATCAGATTATACTTGAGTTTCCACTCAAACATGGAGCAAAATGTATCAAAAAAGAGACAGAAGCTTGATGTTTTCATCCAAGTGTGAGCGAGGAATAATATCAACTATAGCTGTTTGCTACAGAGGTGGATAAATGTACACAAAAACTGCTTTCTGTGTGTTTATCCTTTCATGGTAGTGAGTATTGGCTTTGCTCTAAAAGTAGAAAGCAATCATGTGAGGAACATGTTCGCTAATATTGGGACTGAAGAACATCCACCCTGAATTACCTCACTGGTTTCCTGGAAATGAACCAAAGATACCAGAGGTGAAAGTACTAGTAATTTCATCAGAGCTAACTTTAGAAGTAGTTTTTTTTTTGGTTAGAGAAGCTAAACTGTTCTCAAAGTCCCACTCCAATCATTTTTTGATCTATTGTAAAAGCTTTCCCAGTGGTCTTTTAATTACGATCATGGCGTTTTTAGCCTAAATCAAAAGATCTGTGTGGTTTTCAAAGACATAGTTTCTGCAGAGCGGCAGCAGCTCATCAGAAATTTGCCTTTGAGTTATGGGTGGTACTGCTGGCAAAGAGCAACCCCGCCCCCTTTCCCCTCCTCATTGCTGAGAGCTTAGAGCAGCCCAACCAGCAGATTTCACAGCAGTCACAAACAAGCTCTTTTTCAAGCAGCATTTCATTGTCTGCTTCTGATTCATAACGATTTGATTAAAGAAATGCTCAGAAATACAATTACTTTTCTTATTATATGTCCTCCATTAGAACAATAGCACAAGAACTCAAAAAGCATGAGTTACATCAGTGGGTCTTTAACTCACACATATTATTACTTCATACTACTTCATATTAGTACTTCAATCCAGTAAATTATCGAATAGCCAAAAAAGTGTCTGTTGTAAAAAATATTTAAGGACAGAATAATATAGTAAAAACTGTTTTTTATGGATAATATATGTTATTACTTTACTCAGTTTATTTATAAAGCTCTAATTCACAAAAACTAATCACCCAGATAGAAAATATTGCACACAAAGTGTTTTTTTAAACCCAAAAATAACATTTTTAATTACGAATGAGCATTAGGGCCGCCATAAAGATAGAAAAGGAAAAAAAATAGCTTTAAAATTTTGAGAAAAAATTAACAATTTTACAAAAAACAGCCATACTTTTGAAAATAATAGTTGGTTGCCTAAGCCCCAATCCACAATCTAATTTCTTTTCTCATGACCCCTGTACTTCATGAAATTATGATTTCTTTTTTTTGCATTACTTTATTACGTTATTTTTGTAAATGTATTACTTTACTTTATTTTATGGAGGCCCTAATACTGTCGTATTGAATAAACGAATAAAAAGGAAATGTTTTCGTTTTTCCAGCTTTCAAACAGTACACTGATACGAACAGTTCATTGTTCTTTCCTATACGTTTTAGTAGGAAAATGTGGCAGTACACATACTTCAGAGAGGTGGATGTTGGCCTAAAGGCTGCAGCAGCTCCTTCCCCTTAAGCCTCACATGCAGATCACTGCAGTCTGTTTTTGGATGGATTCTCCAACAAAAAGGCAAAATGTGTGTAGATTTATAGTTCAGGATTTGGCCTCAACAAACACTGATGATGATTATGAGGCTCTAAACCCTAAATAATCACAATAAGACACATTTACTTTGATGTATGTGCTGGTTTTTATTTCTTTACATTTTGTTATCTCAAAGCCGGCAGCTGCTGTTTTATTGTGAACGCAGCTCGTCTTTCTTTAGCTGAAATGACGGCACAACGCCGTGCCTTACACTGTACTTCCATTCATTCTTCTTATTTGAATTGCTCTCATTTTGAGACCGGGGTAAAAGTTAAAAATAAAATTAGCAGTGACTCTGCAACAGATCAATCGGCACACCACTGTGCTCCATCATGACTGACCGTATCGATGGAGGCTCTCCTGACCCGCTTCTCCACATGGATCGTGATGCTAATCTAATTTACATCTGGGTCAAAAGGCTTCTCCTTATTTTTTCTCCTCTTCCGGATTTTCCCTGACCACTGACTTCTTCAAAGAGTCAGTGGAAATCCACTTGGCATTGTAAGTGTAGCGTGAACTGAAGGCCAAGCTAATGTTAGTCTGTAAGTAATCGTCATGTTGTCCCTCACATTAAAATTGGCACCCAAATATCTTTGCTCCAATAAGCTCGGCTTGGCCTTTGACCAGAGGCCACAGAGACTGAGAGACACGAGGGAGGAGGGTGGGTGGCAATGCAGAGATTGCAGAGAGGGAAACAGGCGGAGGGGTCTTTCAGATATTCCACTCACCCTGGTTCAGACAGGACAGGATGCAAAATGACCTGGGGGGCTCTGCTGGGAGGCGCCTCTGGAGTAACATCTGTAGAACAAAGCAAACACATTGTGATCTGAGTAAAAGTCTCCAACATCTCCATTATTATCCAGCTGTCTTTATCCAGATCACCCAGATCAGCAGACAAGCAGGGGATGAATCCCATTGAACATAGCTGGGTGGCTGTGATCCAAACAAAGAGGTTTAATACAATCAATTTAGAATAGTTTGAACAAAAAGACTCCCTCCTTCCACAGAAGACTAGATCATTTGCATAGTTATTAGAAGATAAGATATGATTTGTTCTACTGATAAAACAGGCGGGAACACTTGAAGAAGCAGCCTGTGAATGACTGCTTTTAGTTATCCAGCTATGAGCAAAGACTCCTGGTGTTATGGTTTGCCCGCTTGTGTTTTTGCTTGTGTTTTCTTTTGATTTGTCTGCGCAGGTTTGCAGGTTAATTGCAGGTATTTTTTTTCCCTCGTATAGCTATTTTTACGATTAAATCCTTTGAAGGTTTGGAATTTGATCAAGTCTTTGTTGCTATTGGGTTTTCTCTACCAGCCAAGTATAACATTTAAGAGGTTGTTTGATGAAGCACCAATTGTTCTTTCTTAAAGCACTTTTTTTTTAAAATTCTATCTGAACTTTTCCTACACGTATATGTCTTATAGCAATCACTAGCTTATTTGATATTTCACACCAAGGTTTTTGTGTTTTTCTTTGTCGTCCTTGACCCATCAGTTCAGTGCAGATGATCATATTCTGCAGATTCATTCCAGCTTGACTTGAGTCATTCCTTCACACTATTATGTTGTGGTTGTTCAGGACCAGGAATGTTCCAAAAGGTCATTTTAATGCACCATACCTAATGTATTTGTAAAATCTACCTGTAACAATTTAGATTGAAATTTAAAAAAAAGAATGAATAGGGTTAAAACAATGTAATATTATATCTCAACCATTGAATTTTTAGGAAAAGGCTCCTGTCTGGTCCTTAATTTCTTTCACCCCGTTTGTTTTCCAGTCATCCCTGACTAGCTCACTGCGGAATCAGGAAGGTAGATCTAAAAAACCAGGACTGAAAGGCCTGGTCAAAAGAAACCGTTGTTTTGACACAACGGGGAACTCCTTTTTAAGATGAGTTTTGTTTCATGGCTTTGATTCATCTGTACGTTTTCCTTCTTTTTTTTCCAGTCAGCAGGTTTTCATGTCCTTGTTGTGAACGTCTCGAGAAAACTGTGTGTCTGAAAGTGTTTCAGCTACAACATGAAAAGGCTGAAGATTTTTTCTAATCTTACTAATGCTGTTCACAATAACCATTTCCAGAGGTGGCTAAGAAGAGCTTGACATTTCATTTCCTTCCTCAGGTGTGTGATGGACTAAAACCCTGTCCAGCTGCAGCAGCTCTGATAGCCGCTGAAGTTTGTTGCAGAGGTGGTGAATGATTTCCACATAGGATTTCTGGCATTATTATCATAGCCATTGGGGCGATGCAACAAAAAGGTCCCGTTGTCACAAAGCACTGTACCCACTCTGTGGATGGACAGTCCTCCACTTTCATGGAAAGAGCTCACACATCAATGAGGCCATTATCACCAGCCTTTATTTTCCTCATCCGACACTTCTAAGCTCTGGCAAATAACAAAATCGTTTTCTGTCTCTGTATTTGGATTTCACATTTGATCAAGCTTGAGCTGGGACCATGGAAAGATCTATTCAGTTCTGTTAAATTCAGTGTTTCACCAAGTTAAAGCCTCTTTGGTTTGGCTGAAGGTGGGTGCAGTTTCCAAAAATGGTACTCAGATAAAAGTAAGAAAACAACCAGGCTCCGCACCACTTATCCTAAATTCAGTAATTCAAGGCAAATTTCTTGACCAACTTATTGATTAAAAACTGGCCAATTTTTCTCTTAATCAATTATCAATTAATTTATGTTCTAATTAGGCCATCTTTTGAGCTAAAGCCCTGAAATTATAGATGCTACATCTGGAAGTGGGTCCAAACCGATTTTGACCGAGTTATGAAATTAAAAAAAATTATGAAAGAAATTAGCATGATAAATATTCAATCCATCCATAATCCATCCATCGTCTGCCAGTCATGTTGCGGGGGCAGCAGTCTGAGCAAAGATGCCAAAGATGACCATAGGTGACTATTGGAACAAAGATCGGCTCAGCTCTCTCTTCACCACAACGGACTGGTACAACGACCACATCAGTCAAGTTGAAGTGAAAAGTAATCGTCCAAATGATTGTGCAAATAAAAATTAAGTTTTGAGTAACGGTTTGAACTTTTTCATGCTCTGAAACTTGTTTGCTGTTGCCAGATATAAAATGTTGAATTATCAGAGTAAAAAAGGGTGTTCCTCTTATCATGTGTGGGCTTACAGCTAAAATGAAAGAATAAAGCCTTAATTAAACCCTCAGACATCGCAATAAACATTACAAACAGAAACCTAAGTTTCTCTGAGAATTCGGCATCCCCCAACACAATTACAACCTTAAAGGTTGTTGCACTGATGGGTTTGGTGCATTGACTTTACATGAGAACTGGACTGAGCAACTCCTCCCCATGGTATTTTAAACAGGAAACGCCTGCTGGCTCTAAGAAGCCAAAATCCCATAGACTTCTGTAGAGAAATAAACAGTTATAACTCAGTTATTCTATTTGTCGGAATAACCATTCTTGCTCTGATACATTTTTAACATATTCTTGATTATTCTTATTTTTTATCATATTTTTTCTGTAGTAAAAGTTACTCAAGTTCTAAACTAACTAATGAAATCTCTCAATAAAAGAAGGTGGTGCCTGCTGGCCCTCACACTTCAAGTGTTTGATTGACAGATTTCGCGTCACCCACTTTCATGTGGTAGGGGCGTAGACTTTCAACAAGCTCCCAGCTGATTGGTGAGTAGTTGCCATAGAAACGATGAATCAAACCAACCAATCACTGCCTACTGACAACATCAGTAAGCCGGAAGTAAACCCTTTTTTATGGGGGAACGTCACACTCACTTGGTCCAGTTCTTACATACAGTCAACGGTTGAGTGTGGTCCTACTCTCAAACCTTCTCAATAATGACCAAAGTCCATGTTTATCTTTTATCGCAATTATCTCCCGCCTATAGTGTATAGTATGTGCAGACTAAATAAATAAAAGAGATGCACCTCAGCTGAGTAAAAGTACTGGTTGATCATTAATCAACTCAATAAAAGTAAAAAGTATGGTAGAGAAAAAGTTGCCTCGAGTACATTTTTTTACAAAATATACTTAAAGAAATGTAACTGAGTAAATGTAACTGTAAACAGGAACAATAAATGTAAATGTAACAGGAGAAATAAAACAAACCAAGAATGTGTTTTCCCTGCAGCTCGTCTACAGGTAAAATACAGCAAGCCCTGCTTTTGTGCTGCTTTCATCTCCAAAAACAAGACCATCACAAACGTCGCCCGTGTTGACACACCGTGACAATTTGTGACACAAAGTGCGAGCATAAAAAACTGTCTCCCTGGAGCGCATTAGAAGCTGGCACCAGCACCTGACAGTGTTTTTCTTTTCTGTGTAAAGCCCGTCTGAGTGTTTGTGTGGATTCACTCCAAAGAGCTGCAAGCCAGCAGGACTGAAAGCTCTCAATGACCAATTTGAACATTCAGAACCGGCTGGAAGCACGTGACAGAATCACAGTGTTTGCTCCTGGAAACACCTGCAAAATTAACATGTTACGTGGAGTTTTTTTTTTACTTCTTCATCGTCCTGGAACTGCAAGTACAGGATTATGTTAGGTTATAGTTCTAAGACTAGTTTGGGCACAATGATATACTTTGACCATATTTTTGTTCAGCTAACAAAGGCTGTCATTTCTTTGTAATGAGGGGAAGCTGCTTCTATGCTGCAAAAACTATTTGTGCATTTCCAAACACCTGCCACCACGGATCTCTGCTACTCCTCACTCTTTCTCTCCGCCGTCCGGGCTGTAATAAGCTACCAAATGAGCCAACACTGTGCAGCACCAGAGTGGACAAAAGAAGTCTGGGCATTGACAAACCATTTGGACGCCCAAATGAGGCGAGCAGGAGCGAGTGTGGAGGCAGGGAGTCGTCAGGTAACCAGAGAATGAAAATGACCACATGCATCGAAACATCCTCCAGTCTTTGGCCGACTGCATGAAGAAAGCAGAAAGCTTACCTGGGAAGATGAACTGTTGCTTGTATTTGAAATAACTGGATGCTGCAAAAAAAACAAAGATTTTGTTTGTTTTCAGTACATTTTGCCAATAAATTACATTATGGAAACCTTTAGACCTTCCACTTTACATCTAGTAAACATTTTTTAGGAGGAGCATGGCCAGTAATCAATAATCCGCATCAGAAAAATCTGCAGATATTATAATTTTTTAAGTTTAGAGATGTTAAATCAAGAAAACGCCTAATCATACATATTTAGCAAAAGCCAAAGCTAGTACCTTTAGTAAAGTACAATTTTTTTTCTGTTTATTTATTGATTTATTTATTTACCTTTTTTGATCTTTTGTTTGTTTTTACGCCAATATTATTTCCTGGTTGATATGAATTTTTACTCCATCAAAAAGTACATTAAAATACGTCTGATTATTACCTTGTTATAAAACTTTATCCTGAAAAAGAAAACCAGCTATGGGTGAGAAAGATGAGAACAGATCTATTTGTGTCAATAGACTGAAACTTTACTAAAACATTTCATGCAAATTCAGTAATGGCTTGAAAAATAAAAACTAATAGAGAAGCAGTATTTTGTCCACGTGTCTTTGCAGTTCTTTTCAACTCCATGTTTGAGTTTAATTTAAAGTATGTTGAAGGTACAATTAATATGTATGTCAATAAATTAAGAAATGTATTATTAGTTAAAAAGAGGGATTATTTAAAGGTATGCAATAATTTAAATCAATTTATTTCATTGTATAAAAAACTATTTAATTTACAGCTGATCAGAATGAAAACTTTTTTTTTTTAAAGCATTGAAATTCGATGTTAACAAGAGGTGCCTTCTGCACCACCGCCCTGGTGGTAGCTTGAAGTACTGCATTGGCGAACTTTTTTTTTTTTTTTTTTTTTTTTTTCCATTTTTGCTTTTTGGCATTGCATCAAGTAAGACACTTGATGTAGTTTGAAATTTTGTCATTTTTCTTCATCTTTGGCTCGTTTGTCAAATAAGCTAATTTTACCAAATATTTTAATTTGTTACAAATACTCAGTCAGGGTATCTAGACAAAACGTAGTCAGAGCTAAACAAATATTTGCAAAGTAAGGGACTATTAAGTCGTAAATCATTGCAACTTGCTAAAAAAAAAAATAATTTGGGAGTTTCAAACATTCCTTCATTCATTTTCCAATCCACTATATCCCTTTCGGGGTCACGGGGTTGCCGGAGCCTAACCCGGCTACTCATGGGCGAAGGCAGGGTACACCCCTGAACTGGTCGCCAGTCTGTCGCAGGGGGAGTTTCAAACATTTTGGATTAAAATAAAAAAAATAAAAAAAACTTTGATTGAATTTCCTTTTTTCAATCGTACCTGTTAAGTTGAACTGTTTCTGTTGTCGTGCCGACTGTGGGGACGGATGCAGTGGCGAAGGGGGCGTGGCGCTGCTGGGTAAAGGCGGAGCCGGAGAGGATGGAGTAGATGAGGTGGTGGATGATGGATTACTGCTGGAGTCTGGCTGGTATGGAACTGGAATGTGATCCTGAGAGGAGACCAAAAAAGCATTTCTGTCAAAATTTGTGGCACTTACTGTAGAGTTTTAATGGAAAAGATACTTGAATCTACTTTGTTGTTTCCTGATTGGTTTTGTTCCTTTCAGGCACAACTTCCTGTAAATTAACTTTGTCAGAAGAAACAAAGCAGCTTGCAAGCTTTGAATTTGCCTGACAGAAGTAATCCATCACGAGAAGTTGTTCGGTGGTCTCATTTCATTGTTTTCCGATTGTATTGTTATTGAAAACTTTAACAAACTGAACTTCCCCAAAGCACTCCTTGAATTTGTCAGTATTTAATGCGAAAAGTTGAGTTTATATTACAACACCTGTTTGAAAGGATCTGAGTTGCTCATAATAAGCACGTCTGAGTTATTAGAAGGTGCAGAAAATACACATAATTAGAAATTAAAACCACAAAATTGATTTTCCATCCAAAGCAGCTAAACGATTGATAGTATTTACATTTAAATATATATTACAAAAACAAAATGTTTTCTATTTTTTCAAACTTTGGAAGATTATTGGTTAATATTTATATTTTGTATCCAAAGGATAAAAAAAAAATCAAAGTAAATATTAATTTTTCCAAACCCGTCAGCTTCTAAATCTGCAATAACCTTTGAATGGACCAGCAATTGAAGGCTTCCCCCTGAAACGCAGCGATAACAGCAGACAAAAAAACTGACTGCAAACCTTTTAGCTTGATAGATTATCTTCCTCAATCTCTGCTTGTTCATTTTCTATATGGGTGTGAATGAAGGGAAATCGATGCTTCTTCTTCCAAAGAGAAAAATCAATCCAAAAGCGGCTTTGGGGAACACGATGCAAAGCATTTGAAGCTTTAATGTGCAGCTTCAGATCTGTATGCACCTGTTTTGTTTTATGTTTTTTGCATTGTCATTTCCATTTCTGCATTGTGATGTTTTCTTTTCTTTATATGAATTTCACATTTTCAACAGACTATCACTTGCACCTACAGCGTCATTAAAGCTTGATCAGAATATAGGATTATATGCAAAATGATTGACAGGCCTGCTATGCACAGGTGCACAGGCAGCAGACAATAAAATATAATTTTTCCAAATAAGCATACCAATGTGGGGGTTTGGAAATGTAATTACCAAATAATCATTTTTTTTAGTTACAATCAGTGCACAAACAATTATTTTTCCTAATCATATCAGTGAACTACTGGCTTATTAGAAGAAATTTCAAAGACTTTCAGGCTTGATTATCTTTTTGATTTATGACTTAGAATTGCAAATATTAGAAAAACCGTCTGCGAGCTTTCCTCAAACTTAGGTTTGAGCCAACGTCTGAACTGTAGAAAGATGTTTGAACTTTTTTCAGATCTCCTCGTGTTACCTTTCTTCATGGTAATAACAAACATAGATGAGATAGTAAATTGCATTTCTACACAAAAGAAAAACCTCATAAATATGAAATGATGAATAGGTTTAAGAAGTAACTTCACATGGCGGTGTTAGTATGGTGGTCTGGGGTTGTTTTGACCCTGCAGGGTCTGCAACAGTTGTCATAACTCATTGAACCATAAGTTCTATGCAGCCATTAGACAGCAGATCAATGTTTTAAGGCAAACAAGCTTTAAAGTTGCTCTTGAAGCTAAAATGAAATGAGAAATGAGGAAGTTAGACAGAGTTTTTGTAAACATCCTGTGGATGTCCTATACATATTGCCTGCACACCAGGAGCCAGTACTAGCAATTGGAGTGTGACAAATTAGCACCATACGATGGCATCACCCGTACATCTATCTTACACTCGCCTTACAAATACGTCACAATACACTTACCACACACACAACTCTATTTTCATGGCGTTCCTTGAGGTGGCCATACAAGCCTCAAAGGAACAGGAAGACACACCTGCGCTCCTCTTAATATGTGCTCGCTCCTGTCTACTACCCTCCACGGGCCTGGACAGCCCAAAAACCTGCAGTACCGTACAGGTCAAGCCCCCATACAGATGAATGTGACCAAGGTGTTAGATACAAGAAACCATACTTTTTTTTTTTACTTCTAAAGGAGATCCTCAACTCTGCAAATTAGAGAACAACCTTTAAACCAATACATCTCTGGGAGACTGGTGTTTTCAGGTTTTCTTTCTTTTTTTTTTTTAAACCTTTTCAAATCAAGATGTAAATCAATAACTAATCTACTGATGTCCCCAGATGTTTTTGCTGTCCATGGCATGACTAAAGCAGTGTTTTCTCCTAACATAATGCTCCTACCGCCTCAACTGTCATCTGTTCAATTTTGAACAGGATCTTATTTTACTTTTGTTTGATTATGAAAGAGAAAATAGAAAAGCTTGTGCTTTAGCGATGGTTTTATCCTGATGGTTGCTTCCACAAATCTCTGTTAAACATGCATGTTTGTTTCACAGCGAGAACCCCTGTGACAAACTTTTCTCCCGAACTGAGCGTAAACTGTGAGAACGGCTTGCAGCAAAATATTCAGCGTATGAAAACAAATCCATCTGTGCAAACATCAGAGCTGCTCAAGACTTTTTTTCTGGCTGTTTGCTCTTCCCCTGGGAAATACACAGTGACTCATAACCAGCTCCCAAAAATCTGACATGTAGGACAGGTTCCACGCTCATCGGAGTTCACGGCTTATTCTTTGTGCTTACCTTGTTGATTTTGTTGGTTTTGGGGAGCGTCTGACTGATGTGCAGGTCTGTGTACCTGAGCGGGTTGTTGATGTCACATGGCACTGATTCAGTCCGTACCAGACGAGCTACTGCACAGGAAAAAAAAGCACAAAGGAACAATGAAGTATTGTGGGAAAGAGAACAAATGCTGGCATCATAGCTTAGAAAAAGCAGTGGGCGCAGATTCTAACGTGAGAAATGTACAAATCATATTTTCTTCAATGTCTTTCATTTGCTAGGAGGAAAACGTTTTCTGAAGAAAACTAATCTTTTACAAACTGACACATGATGTCTTATTAAAGCAGCAGAAGATGTCCAATTAGTGCTCTTTACCTTGAGTCATTCCTTGTTGATCTTATCCAGGGGACGAGGAGGAGCAGAGCAGAGAGAAAGAGGAGGAGATCAACTTTATTTTCGATGTAGATAAAGTATTTTTTATTGCACTCATTATCAGAAAAAAACATGATGTGATGCTTGAATGGTGGTTTGTCCTAAGTGGCTCAGTTTTTCAGCATCTGTCTACCTCCACCAGACAAAGTTATCTAATTTTTACTGTTACAGGAAGGTTTCCTTTTCTAATATATTATGTATGCTGAGATAAATTAGTAATCATGAAAGCACAAATGGTTCAGGACTGCCAGCTCTCAATACCTATGAATAAGGACTCATGCTGTTGCAGCTCAAACCAACAACATGTCTTCATTGTGTTTAATTACAGCCTGTCATGTAAGAAGATGAAACAACAGAACCGGTTTCACAAAAAAAAGCTGTGTCCATCTTTCAGAAATGTAGGATTTGGACTAAAAACTAAAAATGGAAGAGACAGAACACAACAGCAGCACAACAGCAGAAACTTTGGAATTACTGGTAACGTTCTGATCGTCACTGAAAATTGAAGAATCCCATTTTGACTTGAGCCAAGCTTCAGTTACACTTGACATACCGTATTACCGCTTAGACCCCAACATAATTTCAACAGATTCTGTAGCTGCAGCTGCTTTTCTCCACCTCAGAATCAGTTCAAATTTTGGTAATTGTGTAAACGGTCAAAAAAAGACGGTAAGATGGTTTGGGAAATGCTACTTCCTGTTGTCTGCGACAGCTCCAGTATTTAAGGGTCAGCTCGCCCCTTGGTTGAAATACACCCCCAAACTTTTTATGCCAATGTTGGACTTTAGACTTATAGGATGAAACGGAACTGCTTTCCAAACCAACAACTTCTCCAAATTGCTCCAATTGTAACAACATTTGAAGCTGTAGTGGTGTCTGAAAGTGTTTTTTAAGGGGAAGCCGCAGCGACCTAGGGTTGGCTTTCCCTCCACCAGTAGGGGGATCCACGTCGCACTTGTGGCGATATGCATTTCTTCACATGGGTGTGCTCTAAAGCAGTGGTCCCCAATCATTTTGTGGCTGCGGACTGGTCAACCCATGAGGATGTTACCGCAGGGGGGAGCAATGACAAAGAAACAGTATACTTTAATAAGAACACGTTCTTTAAACGTAATAATAACTAGCTCTGACGAAAGATTAGATCATCATTTCACTCAGTTGTCTGACGTGTGCATTTTGGAGGATTGATAAAGAACATAAACTAACAAACAAAAAACATAAACATAATTAAGGCCTCTTAATTTAGTGTCGTGTCAGGAGTGGTTAAAAACAAGTTTCTTTTACTATAATAACATCATCTCCTAAAAAAAAAGCTTAAATACAGTAACAAAATGTAACCAACAAATCTACTATTGATACTCAATAAGAAACAAATCAGATTACTTTGAAGACTATCAAAGTCTGTCAATAAGAAACGTATTCATAAAGAAAAAGTTGTGCACAATTTTTTATTTTGTGCACAACTTTGCTGAAAAAATCTGAATACAACCTTTAGTTTTTCGTTTCACATGTCTGTTTTGAATACGATTTGTCTTTGTTTTGAATACAACTCTTGCTTCTCTTGAATACGAATTTCTCCTGTTAAGGCACTGTCAAAAATACGTCACAACTTTGTATGTCTGAATACAACTTTTTCTTTTTGAATACGTTTCTTTTTGACAGCTATCTTACCTCATACAAAAGCTTCTGGTGAAACATTTCCACACAAAAACATTTCAGAACAACTCAAACTCATGACTACAACTTAAAAACAAGATTGAGTGCCCCCGTCCTCTGGTCACTGCACGCACTGCTCCTCTTTTCTTTTTTTAATGGAGATACTTGCATGAATTGGGTGTTCACAACTTATCTAAAATGTGCATCTGAATGGATGGGCTTGTTTGAGCTTTTATGTGAACATATAAAACTCAGGGGAGAGAGGACAAAAGAATGAAATAAAGTCGATTCCTGTTGTACACCTTAATGTATTGTTCGTGAAAGTCACATGTCTATGCAAACAGGTATGGTGTGTGGGAAACATCTGTTGCAATAAATCCACATTTTCATTAGGACTCCTGGTAGTCTGATGTTTTTATTTTTTTGTCTTGAAGTTGTATCCTGTTCTTCTGTCTGTTCCTGCACTTATCCTATTTGGAAAGAATGGTTCCACATAAAACTGTTCTTGTGTTGCACGCCACCCGGACTGCTTTTAGCGCTCAAGTGACTGAAATGCAATCAAGAGAATCCAGTCGAAATTTAAAACCAAAAGATTTATCAGAATAAAAGATCGTTCAGACGTTGTCATTTTGCTCCCTTGACCAAACTTTACAGCTCAAGTGATCAAAGGTGTAGTTGAGAGAATCTGGTTATTTTTATGAATGAAAGATTTTTCAAAGTAAAAGGTTTCAAAACAAAATAATTTATGATTTCTTCCGCAGCCTGATGGCAATTGATCCACAGACCGCAGCCGGGTGGTTGGGGGACCACTGCTCTAAAGCACACAAGTTTACATTTAAATGTGAGTATTGACTTTTTGTGTTTGCATGACTTTTTTAGTTATAAAACCGTTATGTATTTTCTGAGCGGTGACAGCTGCGCGTTAGCAAAGCTGACTGGCGACTATTGATGACATCACTGAGCGGTAGTAACATCCAAATTTGAAGACAATTTTTTCCATGTCTCTTGGCTTTGAGGAATAGATGTAGGGATAGGGAGAAGCCATAGGCGCAGGGAAGCAATTCAGATTCAGCCTTAGGCAGGACAAGTTTAGGACCTGGCTCCTTACTCAGCACTAGAAAAGCCACAAAACATTGAAACTATGAAATCTGAACCACGACATAGCGAGGGAACACTCTATATGCAAACTTTTGGACTATACATTTAGGAAAAGATTTTTTACTATTACTGCATAGATCTCAAATATATTATTCAGCCCTTTAACACCAGAGCTTTAGCTCCAATGCAGACGTTTTCTGAATAACCATCACTCTTCAGCCACATGCGCAATTAACGCAATTCCAACAGATTTTGACACGACTAAAGTAGAAAAGTAGTAAAATGTTTAATGTACACCAACAGATTCCAACGTGGAGAAAAGCAGCTTTGCATCAATATTCAACACAGGCCATACGGACACGTTAAGTGATGCATATTAGTGCAAAGCTGATTTCTGTCGCCGATGACATCTCTGGTATGAAAGGGTTAATACTAGGGTTAGGTTAGAAAGACGAGCATAGATTGTTGCCCCAACATTACACTTTCACAGAAAAGTGGATCAGACATAATATTGATCAAAGGGATCAGCTTTCCTTAATGCAACCCAGATTCAGGAAGTTCTCTGTGACACTGGCTCCTCTAGATCCTTTGTTTGACTGTTAACCAACAGTCAACTAAACACAGCGTTAAGGGTTAATAGGAGGCAGACTCTTTTTTTTTTTTTTAACAACTTGAGAAAAGTCGTTCTTGAGTGGTACAATCTAAGGTATAGATGCATTAGTACAAAAAATAAAATGTTCAAACTCGGATGAAAAATGGTTGTTTTTGCTGCAGCTTCACGCTAAAACATTTCTCCATGTAGGTAAATAGATGCATGAAAAGGGTGCAAGCTCTGCTTTCTCTAATCTGCTTTGCGATTTTAAAGTGTTATTATTGTGAGCAAATAAACTCAAATAATACCTTTGAAGGATTCTCTTCCACCTCGCTGTATGATCAGTAAATGGCAAGGCGGGGCTTCTTTGGTGCATTTGTTGTGGCACTTCAGCCTAAGTGCATGCAAAAACAGAAAATGTAAATAATATTTTTGCTCATTTGTCATTTTTATTAAACCATGCAGAGCTCAACCTTTTACAGAACCAATTCGTTAAGAGAAAGATAAAAACATCAATATTCAGCAGTTATTCAAGAGCAAAACAGGCAAAATAGATTGTTTTAAAAGAAAGACTAGAGCTTATTTAAGAGAAACAAATCAGATAATTTATTTAAATATGTTAGGTCAAATCAGAGTTTTATAGGCTGCAATTATATGCCTCTTTACTTTAAAACTTCTGATACCTACTTGCAATTTTTACACTTTAGTCCAAACAACATTCCCTTTCCACATACTATGCATGTCTGGGACATCCAGTACTTTGTGGAAAACCTGCAAAAAAAAAAAAGATGGCATGAGATTAAAAAAAAAATAATGACAATAATAATTTGGTTGCACATGCGTGTTTCATTTGCAAAATGTGTTCTGTCAAAAACATTCAACGTCTTGCATAGTTTCTCAGTGTTCCTTAATTTAGGTGGAAGATTAAAGATCACCTTCCCATCAGAGTCCATCTGCAAGGATAACAGAGGCCTTAAGCTGCAGCATTTACCTCTCTAATCTTCCCCACTTAGTGATTTAATATTGGCCCTTTTCATTTTCCGTCCTTCAGTGGGCTCAACCAAATAAACATCTTGCCCAGTAAATCTGCGGTTCAGACTGAGCCCAGAAGGTTCACGTCAACACAACCCACATCCTGCATGAGGAGCGTTCAGAGTCTCCAACACTCCGAGAGTTTGACATGCAGCCTCCTCTTCAGCAAACAAGTCCACGGCAAGATTACCTGCAAGCACATTTGCGACCGCTGGCAGCATTTACTGATGCGCCGCCTGGCTAATGACAGGTGACTAATGCTGTCTGACAGAATCCACGTCTCTTTATCAGGCTCCTCCTTTACTTGAAATGAGACACAACTCTCTGCAGTCTGCTAACATATTTTACTTAGTGGAATGTCAGTTATGGAGTCTCATATCTTCTGAATGAACAAATGATTTCAATTTTTATGTCTTGGCAGTTTAGAAACAAAGTGCAAAAGCGTAACATGTGAAAAAGTTCTATTGCTTTGAAATGGAGGGACAAGCTCTGCAAATAAATCTTTTGAGTTAATCCTTTTTGTCCATAAAGTCATTCTTTCTTTATCATCAGCTCTCAGATCGATGAATAATAATAAAAAAAAAAAACTCACCTGTGCTTTATTGAGTTTCCCAGATCTCTTCGAGGGATCTGCGGGGACCAGCGAGGCACTGAAAGAGTGTCTGGAGACAAAAAAAAAAAGAAAGATTTGGTCACTAAAACAGTAATCCTGACAGAAAAACCTCCTCCAACATTCATCATATGTGACATTTACAGATGTAGACTCTTTTTCTTTTTTTTTCATAAAAACGTTTGCATCAACCTTAATTGTCTGATCTGCCTCAAATCAACATTTTGAAATATCAACACTTTCCAGTTATGAATTAGCTTGTTAAATTAAATAAATATGTAATTAACTTTCAAAGTAATTAGCTAATTGATTAATGAAAGAGGGACTGCATGGTGGTGCAGTGGTTGGCGCTTGTGCATGTGTGGGTTTTCTCCGGGCATTCTGGTTTCTTGCCATAGTCCAACATACTTCATAGGTTGATTAGTAACTCTAAATTACACATCAGATACTTTACAATACCAGATTACTCACTGCATTTCTGCTTTTGTTCTATTTTGCATTTTAACTTATTGCATCTCTAATAAACTACAAGCAAACAAATACTTAGGGACCATTTTATTTGGAGGGGACGACTTTTTTTATTAGAATTTTTGACTGGTAGAAGAAGGAGCTTAAAGTTCATTAAAGAATAGTTTAGGGTAGAAAAAAAACGTTGAGGACCAGAATGAGACAAATTGTCCAACAATCTACATGAAAGCACATAGGTGGGAGTGTGATGGTTTGGTAGGAGGTAGGTTGCACGAGACCACAAGGTCCAGGAAGGTTATGTTTATATGTGGCTTCACTTAAAGCAGGCTTTTTGTAAAATGCTGTCCAACAACAACATTCCTCATCTGTAGAAACTTGGGGGTTTTTTTGCAGAAATTCAGTAAATAGAAACTGAAATACTTGACTATCTTGTCATATGAGATCAGAGATAAATTATGCACTCAGAATTCTTTTGAAGCTCCATGTGATTGAAAGCACACCTTTAATGGGTTTTATCTAAATTTCAGCAGCATCTTAGTATCTTTGGTGAACAGATGATATGTTCACTTTTATACTGTTTGATGATATTTCAAACTGAAAGAACACAGGAACTACTGAAAGCATCAAATCACGATCCTGAATTTCGATATCTTAATCAAGGTTTTTTCAAAAATACTCATGGTATTTAGTTGAAAGAATGCCTTAAACATTTGCATTTAATAAAAACAAAATAAAATGTTTTTGCAGTAATGTGAATAATTCACAGCAGTTCTCTAAAAACTATGAGGTCATAATCCTCAGATGTGTTTATATCCTGAGGCTTTGCTGACTTTAAAAAGAATTTCTAAAACATTTTGCTCGGTCCATTAGTCCACGGAGTGTGCCGGCTGTTACGCTAATGCGTCACCTTTTATTGACAGGTGAGAATGGCAGCCCACACAGCATTAACTGGGACGGTGGCTGGATGTGGTAACAATCGCACACTTAAACATTGTGCAGTGATTCAATAACAGAACAGAACTCTTTCTGAACTATTGAGAAAATAACAGGTCAGACATAGAGGTACAATTTGAACATTTATTAGGATTTTATTGAAATAAATTACACAGCTTTCATATGTATTTATGTTTATTGTGGTTTTTAGAAAACAGCACAAACACCTTTTAGGATATTCATAACTTACAGAAAAGGAGGATTGATTGACTTTTCATAAAAATGTCTCAAGATTTTGACATTTGATTGTGTTGATTTGTGACACAGACCTTAAAAGGACTTCAGTTCAGTTATAAGCTGTTGCTTCTGTTTTGTGATTATTAATCAGGTTTCTGCTAGAAGTGTGTATCTTTTCCACCACATGATGATGCAATATGCATCTCCAAACATGGTCCACGAATCAATACATAAAAGATTCGATTGTGGCAATACGATACAATCCAATTATTTTACCCAAATAGAACTTTAATTCATTTAAAGACCCTCTCTGATCATGTTTTGAGCTAAAAACCTGTTTCGTTTTCAGGAAAGTTTCTGCAGAGCAGCAGCAGCTCATTAGAAATCAGTCTCTGAGTTGTGTAGGCGGGACCCCCTTCCCCTCCCCATTGCTGAGAGCTCTTTCTTGACGTGCTCTCTCGCTACCATACAACTTCTCACACTCCCAATCTAACATTACAGATGCAAAAAAGCTATCCAGCCGTACAGTTTTGAGCCTGACTCCAGCTCGGACGAGGAAAACAAAGACGTACATGGATCTATTTGTGTGGAAGTGGATGCATCCGCATGGGGCAGAGCAGGGAGCTTGTGGCCCGCCCAGCATATTTTCTACATCATAAATACACAATTTTCATCAGAGGATCTTTTAAACATTGATCAAAATACATACCTTTAACAAAGAATCCCTCTTTTTGAATTTGTATTTTAAACATAAAAAACAAAACGTCTTTGACATAACAGCTTCAAACGTTAAACCTGCCTTTTGGGTCATATTAATATCAGATATTCAAGTATTGTTTGAAGTGCTGTAAAAAATAAATAAAATAAAATAAAATAAAAACATGTTTAGTGAACACAACACACGTGGTTCACCTTCAGTCAAATGGAACTGACCCGACTTGTCTGATTGTTTGCATCACATGTACATTAAAAGGCAAAGACATTATTTTTATTTTATTGCTTTCAGTCTTTCTCATTTACATCCTAAATTGGTGTTTGATAGCAGTACTTTGAAGGGTGTGTTTATTCAAACAGGTAAAGGTGTCTATTGACTTTGCAGCAATATCAAATTCATTCATCCATCTGTTATCCTAACCCTCTTTATCCTGATTAGGAATGCAAGCTGGGGTTTCTGGAGTCCATCCCAGCTGTCTTTGCATGGAGGCGGGGAACACCCCGCAAAGGTCGCCATCCATCACAGGACCACAGACACACCGTTTCAACACGCCGTTCTGGTTCTTTGAGAGTCATTAAAGGCAGCAGATCTCTCACTCTGCCTTTCTTCTAGTCACTCGCTGGAATGCCCTTACACCGACAAACTATCATTTTTGTCCGGGTAATGGCACACGAGCGGCCCCATGTAAGGTGCCACTTCCAGATTTTAGAGGCCTTTCAGTGCGTACTGAAGCATGTTCTGCTGTTTTGATCTGAAGCTACTCATTCTGGTTACAACAACCGTTTTGAAATCAGGTTTTTTTTCTGTCAGTGACCAGATTGTCTTCACAATTTGTCTTTCTTATTGCGCCTTTGACTGAAAATGTCGCCCGCATCACCACATCATCAAAATCTCCACACACCTAGTACCCGGTGAAAATTAATTTTGATCATAATGAATGACACCCAAAAAAAAGATGACTTTTGCACCAGATACAAATTTAAACTCCTCCTATGGATTTCAATCTATCGCCTTTGGGCATCACTGGGAGGTTACTTGGGAAATAATGTTAGTTTCAAAGTTCGTAGATCTTGACTGGTATTAGTGTGTTGAGCTCACAAAAATGGCCTTTCTCTATTGCTTGTGCATTTTTACTGGAATATTGTTAAATTGTAATACATTAGTTCCTGGCAAAGCTAAAGGAAACTACATGACACGCAAAACAAAAAAAGGGGAATTTGGGCGTGGTTAACAAAACACTTCAACTGTCAAGGAATCTGAAAATGTACTTTCTTCAGATTCTCTCTTTACCCCCAGGCAAACAAAAAAGAAAATGGTTTCTTTGAAGATGAACCAACAGAAAAGTCACAATTCAAATTTAAAAAATTTTAGGAATTTGTCACATGCAGCTCCTGACTAGGCTGTCAGCCAAAGGTGAGCAGGGTGAGAGAGGGTGGGTAGAAATGGGGCGGCGAGGGCGGATTGCACCTGCGGGCCAAACAATGCCGCTCACCGCTGTAACACTTCAAGTTGTTGACATTTCATAAGAACATGTTTCCTCAAAGCTTCCTTTAATGAAAAAACCACTTGGACAGAAAATTGTTTTTCCAAGTCTTTCTTGAAAATTGCATTAGAAATACCTAAGTATTTGCAAATATTTAGATTGATTTTTTATGTATGTCTTGATTTTTTTTCTAGTAACAAAAATAAGGTAGACGGAAAACTTTATTGACTATTTTAATAATTGATAGAGAATTGTTTAGATTTCCATTTTTTTGTTGTTGTTTATTAAACTTTTAGTGTTTAAGAAAGCACAGATGAACCTATTTTTCTTACTCATAGTTAGGCACAAAGATGCTTGACTTTATTCTAAACACCAAATAGGCTCCGGGTGACGATAAATATTCATATGAATTAACTTAGACTGAAAATTCATGGCAGGGATTCTTTAAGACAATTGTTCAGTCACAAATGATAACTTTGATTCCATAAGTTAAGCCTCTCAGAAGACAGAATAAATATCAGAAAAACTTTTCTAAAGATAAGAGAAAGGTAACAGAGTGTTTTCCTACTATGTAAATTTATTCATGAGATTTAGGTTGTTTTAGCAGGAGATGAATTCCTTCAGGACAGACGTGAGGGGGACTTGATGAGTGTCTGTGTGGGAAGAGAAAAGAACAACTAAATAAACAGAAAAGTGAGACTGTAGATTAAAAATAATACTAAATGATGTGAGGCTATTTTCCCCTTGCATAAAGCTTTAAGCTTTATCTGGAAACGGAGCTTCTTAAGATGGAATTGAACATACGATGGAATTAAATTGATCTTTAATAAATCTTTCAGTTTTATTCATAAGTTTGCAAAGTCGTAGAAAATGCTTTTCAACTGCAAGTTTTTCCCTTTAAGAACTGTATGATGTATTTATTCTAGATATTTTAGAAATAGTTAATCAACTTGTTTTCCTTTTATGTTTGACGCATGGATTTGCAAAAAAACAAAGTAACAATAAAAGATGTGAACACTTTTTCACACCTATAAAATAATCAATGATTCTGGAAACTGCACATTTTGTGATTGTTTTTTTTTTTAACAGCAACACAAAGCAGTTATTGTGTCGTGCAGGAAGTGACATCCAAATCACACAAACTTTTCTGCGCCCTTTAATGGTAACTTCATTGCCAAAGCCCAATAAGAAATCTTTATTGATATGTTTAATCTGGGGAGAGGCAAAATCAATTGTATTAATTATTGGAAGTCTGCAAGTAATCCCCATCTGTTGACAATGATAATATCATTGCTCTGGTGCCATACACCATTTCCCAGTTCCTGAAACACCCCTTCTCCTCCTCTCCCAGTCTCTCCAGGGACGCGGCGCTGAGCCTCTGCACTCCGATGCATTGCTCAATTACACTCAATCAGCCCGATAATTTAATAGAAAGAGGAACTGACATCATCTGCTTATTGTTGGCTTTGCTGGCAGCAGGCAGAAGACTGGACTTTCAGCAGTTATGGGAGAGTGTTTAGTGTTTAGGCTTTCTCAACTTGATCTAAAAACACTTGATCTACAAAGCATGAATCATACAGCATGAACGTAAAGAAATGTAAACATCCAATCGACCAAAAACACTAAAGGGACTGACAAATAGCTAATATTGGTTCACTTTTTTAATTAAAAAAATTAAGACAAAACAATTATTTAAATTAAGAAAGAAAGAAAAGTTTATTTTACACTGACTACACACTTAATACAAATGTACTCTTAGAAGGTAAGATTACATTATAAGGTAATAATGAGCAACATTTAATGAAATGACTTTCTGTAAAATCTAAATGGGCTTGTGTAAAGATTTTGTTTCTGTCTCAGCAACATCGTTCAGTTTGAGAACAAAAAGCAGCACAAAACCACATAAGAGAATCTGAAACAATGTTTTAAAATCTCTGAGACAGAAGATAAATGGATAGATAGTCATGTGCCACAGCATTTTAAATATATAGTTGTTAAACCTTCTGAAAAATCCCAGTTTGCTGACATGCTAAAACTGCAGATTTTCTATAATTATTGTTATTATTGTCCACTATCTGTGCCATATTACATACAACTTACCATTAACATGTTTGAATTAAATTTCAATATATATTAGTTGCTAGTAGGCTACTAGAAGTTAGAATCTGGGGAAAGTATGGTGAACTGGGGTTCTGTCCTCTACTTCTCTCCTCTATTCTTTATCATTTACCCAGTACTATTTTTTATTTAGTTCATCTGTTTGGTGCAGTGCGATTCATATGTTGTCACGGTTTCCCACTCCCTTCTGGGGGAGTGGGAGAGATTCCAGGTGGATCGTCTGTGCTCCGTCCGGGCTTTGGCCGTGGATCTCGCCTCAGGCTCGTCTCACACACCCAGCTGCCCCACAGTTTCATCTGGATAAAGCCCATCTGTTACACTATTCAAACATGTAGTTGTAGAGTTCGATGAGCTAATTCTTCTTTAACAGTTCTAGCACATCGCCTGTTGAATTGAATTGTTTATTTTAGAAACTAAATAGCATTTTGCTTTTCCATTACATTAATCATTAGTAGTTTGGGGCCTTATGAACTCATTTTTTGGGTCTGCTTTACTATTTGAGTCATTTATTTAACTGTAAATCTCTTTTTGTGGAAATTCTGGATATTCACTCCTTTAGTACAACTCCAGGTTCTTTTTATACAGATGTTTTTTTTATTTGACAATAATTCCACAATAAACCTGAAACTACAAAAAACACAATTCTCAGTAGTAAATGTTGTCATTTTTTTTCATAAAAAATGCGATCAAACTTGTTATTATGTTTATAGCAAAATAAAAAATTGTATATCTCAAAACAATGCAAATACAGTCAAAACAAGATAAAAGTGTCTTAAAAATCAGGCGAAGCTCCAATGTAATGTTCAAGATCATAACCCTTAGTGTGTTTGTTTTAAATCAAAACTAAAGCTAGCTAAAGCTTAAAATCTTTTTTAAACCTTTACATTCGATTTTGAAAGAGAACTACAATAATGGCGGCGAGGTCGGAACAACATTAAACGTGTACACAGAGGATGCGATTGGGGAATGGAATTCAAAGACTACTTTGGCTAATATCTATGAATTTTTTGTCACATTTATACATGCTATATTAAGCTATTGGTGTTAAGTAAAACAAACAGCTGCCATTATTAAAAACTATAAATTACTGAAACATTTTAATACTGAGAGACCACAAAAACATGCTTGTATGTGGGCATGAATGCATGCATGCATTTGCGCATGTGGCACTGAGAAACCTCAGAGCGCCAGACGGCTGCATCATCCTACATCATCTCTGATCGGCCTCGGCCTAATTAATCTGCGGCCTTCCTCCCCCGGCCTCCTCCACTGGCCTCTCACGTGACATGCAGAGTTGAGGAGATGTTGTGTAAGATCATGCTCATTTTTGTGTGAGATCAAAGGAGAAGTGCAAAGAAAATGGAGCAGATGTTTCAGTCTGTGTTTGAGCTAAATAGGCTGAAGCGTCTCCATGTTTGCACGGGGATGTGAAAAGACTCCAAGCGAAGACGGTTGTTTAAAGCCAAATATAGTTTATGTTGACGTTAGACGAGATGCGTCACAACCCCTGATTGACTGAGCATTCCTGTTTTTCCCACAGAAGAAAGTTACTTCCAATGAAAGAAAGAAAAGCAAGAAGCATGAACAATATGCTAAATACTGCTCCAAAACTCTGATCATCTCACAGTTATACCACATTTAATCGCCCACACCTGCTCTCATCACCAGCAGAACCATCAAGGTTGTGCAGCTCAGTCTGTGGAGAGAAACCCACGCTACAGTCTGGCTGCTTGATGCAATCAGCAGCAGACATGTGACTGGCGCACAGTGTAAATATAGTGACATAAAAGATGACCACGAATGAAAAAAAAAGATTCTAAAAATCAGAAATAATAAGAAACTGAAGCAGATGTAACAAAATAAAAGTTGACTTTGTGGCATGGACCACACCAATAAAAATATTTTTATTTCAGTATGAATGTATAAAGAAATGATGCAACACTTTTTCAGCAAAAGCTCTAGAATTTGTCACAGGCAAACTGAGATGATTTCATTTTACAGACTTCATTTGAGAAAAAAAAAGAAAGAAAGAAAGAAGAAACAAAGCCAGGATTCACAGTTGCTATGGCAACGGTTGCACGCCGCTCAGTCTTTTCCATAGAATATTGTGCTGTCATCTTTGACAAGCGAAAACACGCATGCTTTACAAATGACGGAAAGTCTCCGTGATAAAAAAAGTACCAAATACCAAAAAGTAAAAAAAAAAGGAATCCTTGAAGAAATGAGTATGTTTAAACTGTAGTGTTGCGGGAGTCTTCAGTGTGCCAGTGGAGCAGAGGCAGGGGGGATGACAGAACTGAAGATGCCTGAAGGCCTCGTGGCTCTGAAGGAACGTACTCAGTTGGGGATTTAAAGCAGCCTGGAACCCAAAGTGACCAATGAGAAAAGCCGGTTTCAGTAATGGCGTAATGGAGGAGTCAAAACACGAAATGGCAGAAAGACGAGGTGGTCGGTTTGGGATAAAACGTGAAAAAACGAACTTGCTCGAACAGAAATAGTGGTAATCTTTGACCAGCAAGGTGTGGAGTTTCACTCATACAGCCCTTCAACACGTGGAGTAGCTGAGGATCAAATGCCAACACTGCGATTAGTGAACAACCCCTGAGTCATGAACATGAGTTCAACTGGAGCCACAAATAGATTTTTAACATCTAGATTTTTAACACTCTTTTGTTAAGAGTGACATTTTCAGTCTTAAGACCCACTGGAAATCCTGTTTTTTGTGTTTTCAACGTGTTCTTGTGGCATTTTTCTTATAATGGGGGACATTTATTAAGAAAACCAAGTAAAAATATTGAATTTCTGAGTATTTCTTCATTCACATTGTTGTGAAACAGGAGCAGACAAAATAATGCATTTAGAAAACGATTGTATTTGTTACGCAGACAATACGCCAGATGGGCAACATCTGCGCTCCCTGCTCCACTCCATCCTGATGTGTCCACTTGTAGATGACTAGATCCAAGCACATTTTCCTCGCCTGAAGTGGCATCCGGCTCAAAACTGTACGGCTGGATAGCTCCCATATTGCTCATCGTTTTGTCGTACCATTAATATTTGGTTGGGGTTGTGAGGGGAAGGGGGCGGTGTTGCTCTGCATTCTATGATTCAGGCATGAGATCTATGATTTCAGAGACATTAGAAGGTAATACAAGTCAATATACAAAAATTAATTTAATATGCTTTACTTTAAAGATTCTTGTGTTTTTAGACAAAAAAAATGCTTTCGGTTAAGTTCAAACTTACAAATTTCTCATTTTACATATGAAATCTTCACATTAACTTATGTCAAGAGTAATGAGAAAAGTACTTTTATAAACAAAAAAAGGTAAGAATGTAAATTAATTAATAATTAATTAATTAACTAATTAATCAATAATTGTTATCAAGTGATTCTTTTTTTTTTATGATTGCATTTACTTAAGAAAAAGTTGGTTTATCATTTTGCCCACAGTACTTAGATCTAGAGTTAGAAATATTAAGCTATTTATTTTCAAGGCTTTTAAAAAATGGGTACTAAAACATTGTAGTACTCTGCATCATCCAGTCTCAACAGTTTCCCATCACTTTGGGCAAGTTTGTTACATCTCAAAGTATAGCAAATTAAGAATGACAGCTTTAGTCCTTTCATAATACTCAAGGTAAAGTTGCATATGCATGTTTTACTGAAGTTTTAAACATTCTCCTTCATGTTTGACACAGAAAATAAACAAAAACCATTTCCACCATCCCCCAAGACCGGCTTCTGCCCTCAACAAATCATATTCAACAAGTTTTTTTCTCTTAAAAGTAATTTCAAATGTGATCAGAAAGGATGTTTGGTGAGAGTAATCAATTCCACCAAACTGCAGTCGTGATCTCAATGAGAAACGAAACCTCTGATGAGCTTGAAAACAATCAGTGTTGGCAAAAATTGATCAGCCTGTATCTTCATTTGCAAGTGTTTATGAGCCCATTTTCAGGGTTTCATCAGCTGGACTGAGCGCTTGATGGGAGAGCTCTGGACCAGACGGGGAGTAAATTAAGTCCTAATTGCCAAATCTTTACCATCTGGACAGCAGTTTTTCTTTGGTGGTGGTCGGATGCTGAGGGGAAAAAGCAATAACGAGCAACCTCATCTCCTCCTTCTGAAAAAGACTGGTTTCCTAATTAAACTGCCTGCACTCAGTAAGCAACAAAACCCTTAAAAAATTAAGACAAGTACATTTTTATGGCATCATAAAACAGCACAACAACTTCCATGCATGACAAGAGTTTACCTGGTTAACAGGTGATTTGATCCTGGTCCTCACACTATTTTTACTTCAACTGCTTTGGCCAGTATTTAAAAAGATATTTATACGCCAATTCTCAGAGGGACCTCCATTGTGCCACCACATTTGGTTGCTAGGCGACCTGTGATGCAACTGCAAATTATCTATGCAAGGTTAAGGAGAGTGGGTGACGTCACCGGAACACATGTGGAAGTATAAAAGGGTTAGAGAGTCGTGCACAAAGCGTTTCAAGAACATTTAAGCCATTTATATCCACAAGCACACACTTGCAGACTCCCACACTCCCCCTCTAACACTCTCCATCTTACACATGCACACATTCGGAGCAGGTGTGTGAGTTGGTTGAGCGCTAGAGCTGCGGCTGGATCTCCAAGTGGACACAAGGCATCGACGCAAGCCGGGGCGTCTGTCAAACCCAGCCGCGTGGGAACAGCCTCGAACATCCAGAGAGGCACAAGAGCTGAGCTGCATCTCTGAGGCCGCAGAAACATTTCAGATCGCACTAATGATGATTTATTGCAACACCTGAAGCAGGAGGGAAACGCAGCAGGCAAAGGCGCAAAAGTTTTGAGTTTAGTCAGGGGAGAAGAAATTCAAAAATTCAAAGCAACTTCTAAGATCTGTTCCATTACTCTTGAAATCAACAAGAGAGATAAAGCTTAAAATGGAGTACAGCACAAAATGAGCAGCAGCATGAACTAAAAAGTAGGGGTGTAACAATTAATCGCCTTAAATGAATCGATTTCTATTCCAACCAGATCTGTCTGAGGCAAGTTGTTAGTTTCATTGAATTATACTTTTGTAAAATCATTTACAATTAAATAAATCGATCATAATCGATTTTGGAAAATACCATTTGGATTGAGGCATGATAGGTTTATTTTTACTATAACCTAATTTACCTAATATATTTACTATAACAGTGGAAAACACAAGTGATGGCAGCAAAAAATGATCAACCATCATTACAGTCCAACATGTGGAAACACTTTGAATTTAGCAGATGTGTGACCACACAATTTGATACTAAACAATACAATTTGATATTTGAACTAAACTGTGAATGGATTTGTCATTAATTCTTGTTTACTTGTTTGTACATACATTTAATTTACACTTGATTATATTACAAGAAACAGAAGGGACCTGTAAAACTTCACCTGCACTGTTCAGTACCAGGTATTGATCTCTGAGTCACACTGGTTGAAGTTTTGGATAAAGATGTCCTGGATCTGTTTTAGGTCAGTAAATTGCATCAAATTGTCGTTCAAAATGAACTGATATCGATTATGAATCATATCTGTAGCAACAGATCATGATATGAATCATATGGAAAGGAATTTTAAAAACACAACAAATTTTTGGGTTTCACCAAAGTAATCCCAGCATCACGGATTTCAAAAAAGTTAGAAAGTATTGCACCTAATGTACAAATTACTCTTAAGAAAAGTTAAAATAGTGGAAGTCAAATTAAAGTTGAGGGAACTCAAAAAGACACATTTGAGAAAAGTGCCTGCAAAAAAAGCTAATTAAAACCTTGTTTTTGTGGAGTGAGAGACCACAGACTCTCGAGTGATTCTGCTGCACACGACTCTCCTCTGAAGCTACACCTGCACAATTATGGGCTTCATTATAGGAAAACCCTTCTTGTGTGCCGGCATCAGCCTCTATACTTTGCAAATTAACATCTAAACAAGACTGATGCACTCTGGGAAGAAGTCCTGACAACTGATTAAGCCGAAAGTGAAGCTTTTGGCAGCAATGATTTGAGGAGGAAAAAGGAGCAGGACTTGATGAGAACACCTCATCAAATACTGAACCTCGGTGTGTCACTGCTCCTTTGACTTCCAGTTGCACTCGATTGCAAAGTGAAACGTTGCAAGGAAAAAGGAAAAGAATCTGATGAACTACTAACAATTTGGAAGCAAACCCTGAAGCACAAAGTATAAATGTGGACAAAAATGTTGGCAATAAATTAAAGAAAACCTACAACGGTTACTGAAACCAAATAAAGTGGACAAAAAGGATGGCGCTCAAAGTAAAAAGGCTGAAAATGTCACCAAAGGAACATGTTAAACTAAGAAGTGTCTTTTTAATCAGCATCACAGGGGTCTTCAAACCCGTAATCAGTCGGTATGCCTGTTTAAAGGTGACAACAGTTGTGTTCCACATTGAACATGGACCACAGAAAGAGAAGAGTTTCTTAGGAGATTGGAAAGAAAATCAGCGAGCAGCAGGTTCAAGGGAAAGGCTGTGAGAGCATCTCCAAGCAGCAGCACGTTATTTTGTCTGACGAACTGAATAAACAGTAAATAGAACCGGGGAGTCTAGAATGACAAACTCAAAGTTCAAAGTTTATCCAAAGCTTCTTTGGTTGTTTGAGTTGGTTGAGTCCAAAGAAGACGCTACAGTTGAATGCAAAATAAAAACAAGCCTCAAAGTTTGTGTGAGATTATTCTTTTGGAAAATGAGACAAAACTGGAACTTTTTTTCAGCATCAGCTGCATAAACGACATAAAACACGAAAAGAAGGAGTCCTACTAATAAGAAACACAGAGGTGGCTCTATTATGATGTGGGCTGCGAGGGTATTGAGTCTGTGAAGGGGGTACCAAGACTGCTAATCATCTATCCTCACCATGCATTTCATTGTTGTTGCTGCTCATTTGTTTCTCTGTCCAAACCTTCAACACCAAAGTGTTGACATTCTTTCAACTACCATAACTCAGTGGGGTTAGTAAGCAGTAGTTTGGATGCTAACCACTGAAAGTGTGTACCAATCATCAACCGTGAACTACGTACAGGTACTTTCCTAAATTGTAACTCCTATGTTGTTTTATACACCTGCCATGTTGGTATGATTATGTGTTGAGATTGAGCATGTGTTTGTGACCCTAAGCTTAAACCTAATTACGTGTGAATCGTCACTTCCTGTCCAGAAATGTGACTGGAATACAATTGTCCAGAAATGTACTCTTTTATCTCACCAGCTGACAGATCATCCAGGTGTTTTTACACAAGATGAGTCCTTGTGTTTCTTTTTGTCACCAGTGTCTTTCTCCTTGAACTCACTCAAGTATCTGTCATTCTGTTTGAAAATGAAATTCATGCAAACCCTCTGTCGCACTGAATTTTCCCACAATGAAATAGAAAAGTCCTGTGTCTGTGCTGCAGGCTTCATCTGTCAGCAGTGACAGAAAAACACAATGATCCACGCAGCGACTGTCCCAAACAGTGATCTGCTGCTCGCTCCACTGTAAGACGGATAATGCTCTTTCATACAGACTTGTGGATGAGTGACTTCAAGCGCAGCCAAGGAGCTGTCAGACAGGCTCACTCTCACAGCACCGAGTCTAACCAAGCATGTGTGAGGTCTTTGAGGAGCAAATCTCTCAGTACTGGATTGCAAATCTGCCACGTGAGTGTGAGTCATCCAGATTGACGCAAAAGTCAAAAATCCATCAGAACATCTGCAGACTTGAAAGCGACATTTCCCCCCCAAAACAAGCGAGGATATGCCGCCGTGGTGTGCTTCTAAAGTGTGATCATGTCATGTCAGCAGACAAACACCACATCCTGGAGTCTGAGGACAGAGCTGCCGGCGCCACTTTGACGGGGCCCTCTGACTCACCTTCTACAGACAGCGTGTGGTCTCAGCCAGCCCAGAGGTCTCACGGATCCCCTCCGTGTTTTCTTTCATGGGACGGGCGGGACGAGTGTATATGCCGTTAGCTGAAGGGCCCTGACGTACGAGGGAGCAGCAATACCCGGATCCCAAACATAGACGCAGACGGATATTTATCCTGGCTGACCGGGTGAACGCTGGCGCGCAGTCACGCAAGCGTTTACACACAAACTGTCTTTGCTAAAATAAGAGCCTCAGAATGATTCTGTTTGTCTTCACTTATCATGTAGTGAGTGATCAGCTGTTTCATCCTTTGTTCCTGTTTAGAAAAAAACACACGTTTTCTACTATTTCTACCATTTTTATCGCTTCTACATCTTAAATTGGATTATTATGAGCAAAGAAAGGGAAAAACTGTCATAATCTTTTTCAGCTTTACTTCTGCATGTACTTTAATATTTTTTAGTTTTTATTTAAGCTCCATCTAAATAATAATGTTATAATAAAAAAATTCAGTTCCATCAGTGAAGCATTGATGTTTTTTTCTTCATCATTAGCTAGTCTATTTCTGGTTTCTATAAAACATGTTTTATTGCATTTTTTTTTTTAAATCAAGAAGTCGTCGTCCATTGGTCAAACAAAAGCGGCGCCTTCAGCGGGCTGCAATTAGCTCTGACAACCACAATTACCAATAAAGTGAAGAAGAAACATCACTGATTGGATGATGACGTTTGTCCATCATTCTGACAGACAGTCATTTGGCACGAAGTGCCTTAAACCAAAAACATGAATGTTCCTGCTGACCCAAACACAGCTGCTGTTATCAAAGAATGTTTGAATTCAGGACACACCTATGAAGATCCTGGATCAGCTCTGTGCTGAAGATTTGTTTTAGTTAAATTTTATCTCTGTGAAGTATTTTACAGTCCCACTCTAACTATATCTTGATTTATTTCCAAAGCGTTCCCAGTGGTCTTTTCATGATTATTCTGTCATTTTAAGCCAAAATCTGTGTTGTTTTCTAGGACATAGTTTCTGCAGAGCAGCAGGAGTTAATAGAAATTCACCTCTGAGTTGTGGGCAGGACTGTTGGTGTGAAGTAACCCCAAGCTGATATCACTTGAAATCTTTGTTTACACTCTCTCCCCATAGCTTACAGACCCTCACACCCCCAAGCTAACATTACAGTGCAACTAAAATGATGAGCAATACCAGAACTATCCAGCCGTACAGTTTTGATCCAGATTCCAACTCAGACAAGGAAAACTAAGACATATATGGATCTACTTGTCTACGAGTGGATGAATCAGAATGGGGTGAATGGGAGACTTGGGCCCACCCATTTCATTTGCTGTCACAATTTTCAGCTTTTTGTAACTGCAAGTTTTTATTTGAATAAAGAAACGCTCAGAAATGCAGTTTTAATCTTACTTTTTTAAATGTGTTCTCTTATGAAAAAAAATGCTACAAGAATATTTTAAAAAACACCAAAAACACAAATGTCACTGAAGTGGGTCTTTAAGCCCCAACTTTTTCATGTAATTGTTATTTACATTATTGTGTTTCAAATAAAGGCTTTATGTTTACCAGTTTGTAAGTTCATCATTTTCAAGTCTTAATGCCGATATTGACAGCAATTAAAAAGGAAAGTAACCATGTAAAACTGTTGAGTTAAATGCAATGTGGACAAAAAGGTAAGTGCTCTAAACATTTGTGCTGGTGCACCTAAAGAAAAGTTAGGCGCAGCGCTGCAACCAGTGCAAAATGTAGTCTAGAGCCCTGTTAAACTTTGATCATTTGTGGGAAAAATTAACAGCCTGAAAAAGACAAGAAACATGAAAGCTAAGTAGACAAAACTTGGAACCTCGACAGCTGATTTCGAACAACTCCTCTGACCTTTGAAATATGATTTTTCATTTCTTATTTTTGTCCTGTCCAGCAAATGAACGCACAGATTGCAGCTCAGTGCCTCTTGTGATGGACATGTTTGTACAATCAGAGTTGTTGTTACTCTTCGAGTGTGTTAATATAAACCTCTTTTGCAATTGAAGCTGAGCTTTATTGGGTTTTAGCTGATCGGACAGGGCGAGGGGGGATGATAATACATGGTCGTGGGATAAGATAATTGTCATACGTAAATTACATGCGTTGATGCTCATACACACGCGTACACACCTTCACACACACACCATCACACGGCATCCACACAACTGTTTACAAGTCTTATCTAAACAAATTCACCGTATCTTTAGAAGGCTTCCAACCAATCTTCATTCCGACCAGCACCTCCGCTCAGCGTGCACACAGGCACGAATACATGGGATTGGACAAACAAATAAAACATCAATTGTGCCCGTGTGCGAAAAGAAGGGATGAGCAGTTAAGTTGAATGACTGTGAGTTTCCTGATGTGTTCCTGATCGCATTGAATGCTCCAGTGAGAGCTGGGAGCCCCCCGACCCCCCAAAGTTAAATGGTTAATAAAACTTTTCTGTAGTTTATCACTTTCCTGTCCACGTCAGCCCCAAGAGGTGGAAGCAGAAGTTTTCTACTCCATAAAATGCAACTCCTATATTGTTTTTACACATCCATGTGGATGGAGGTCTATTCTGAAAGCTGCCATGTTGATGTGATTATGTGTTGAGGTTAAACATGTGTTGCTGAAACTTTGTGGACAAACAGGAAGTCCAGCCAGCAAAAAACACTCCACCCAAACTCAAAAAAGTAAAAAACAAAAATTGGGGGCTTAAATCTTATTGCAGTTGCACACACATCTCCAATGCAACATCAGGTTTTCAGAAGCAATCAGAAAGGAGCAGAACGCTGCTTTCTGCCTTAACTTTCCTCCTTTGATTGCTTTTTTTCTGCCTTTGGCTTTGTGTCATGAATATATTGAGACGGAATGAGTGATTATTCCACATCGCGCCTCTGCCAGCAGATATGCATGCCTGCACCCAACATACCAGTCGGTTGTCGCTGTAAACAGGAGTGAAGGCCATGCATCACTCCTTTTTCACTGACAACACTTCCATTACCGCCTGTTTCCACCACCACCACCACCCCCCTCCACCTAATGGCTTCTGCAGGTCGCCCATAATGCGTTAGCCAAAAGGGCTGCAGTGTGCAGCAGCACGCCAACTCCAGCCATAAGAGCATAGTCAGATTTTTCAGGTGTTGTATTTTCCAATACAGCTGCACTCAACTGTTTTAAACTCAAAGTGCCGTTTGGATTTTCTTGCTCCAAAGAAGAAAGGCTTCCATGAAAATGTGCAGCCACCAGTCTGTTCACTGTTTTCGAGAAGGAGGCCTGAGCACGTCACTTACTTGCAGAGGGTGTTTCAGCGTGGACAGGAGGCGTAGAAGGGATGAACGAGGGGAAGAAGAAGGATCTCAGAGAGCGTTCGGTGTGAAGGGGTGAGCGCTGCGTGGGCAAATTCTCACAGCTGCCCACGCTGCTGTGGATCTTAAGGTTCAAGGGCTTTGTCTTCTTCTTGGCTCTGAGAAAGAAAAAAAACAAGACGAGAAGATAGAAATCTTAAACTGTTGTTCGAACACGTAGAATTTGATGCACTTGAGCAAAAGCCCTTTCAGTACTTTTAGTAGACTTTTTTTTGGTAAACTCTCTCTGCTTCTACCAGTAACATTATAATTCTCCCCACCTACACACAGCCCAATGCAACAAGTACACTTTCTTGAAGGGAAATTAAAGCCACAGTGGAGAAAAAACAAGCAGAGAAAAACACATCAAAGAAAATGGAAGAAAACTAAGGTAGAAGTTTAAATTAATTTCTTACAAATTTTTTGTTCTGTAACACAAAAAATGAAAGTTACAGTTTTAGTCCTGTGTTTTTCTTTACAACTTCTTTAATTACACAACATACAATACTTCTCCCCAAGAAACTGTTTAACAAAAAAAGAAAACCTGAAAGGCTTCAACAAAAGCACACGTCATACTGCTGTAGCAGAGCCGAAAGAGTCTCTGATACGCTGGAGTCTGAAAGGGTCATGAAGACATTTCTGCAGCTGTGAGATACTTTAAAAGAACCACAGAGATCCATCATGCACACATGGAGAAAACTGGAGAGAACTTTCAGAACGAACGACCAAAATGAGTCCAGGAACAGCAGGAGGACTCATCCAGGAGGTCATGAAAAAGCAGGAACGGATGGAAAGAAGTGCAGGCCCCCGGGAGTCAGTTCATGTCAGAGTTCGTGATTTAACATGATATGGATCCATAAAAGACCCACTCTGGTGGAAATAGTATACTGTTGTTTTAAAAATGTTTCATGTGGCATTTTTTTCATGAAGGAGGACATGTATAAAGAATATTAAGCTAAAACTTGCATTTCTGAGTAGTTCTTTATTCAAATAGCTGTGAATCAGGAACAAACAAAAAAGTGTGGTTTGAAGAACAGCTTATTTGTGACATAGAAAATAAGCTTGGTGGACCACAAGCTTCCCACTCAGCACTGGGAAGGGGGGCGTGGTTTCTCTGTACCAATGGTCCCGCCTACAATTAGAGGTGAATTTCTAATGCACTTCTGTCACTCTGCAGAAACTATGTCCTAGAAAACAACACAGATTTTGGTTTTTTTTATTTTGTCTAAAATGATCATAATTAAACGTTTTAAAAATGCATCAACGGATTGTCGAGGTGGGACTTTGAAGAGTTCAAGGGCAACAAGAACACAAGGAAACATCTGGCTTCTCCCTGAAACGTCTGGACTCATGTTCTGATGAGACACAAGAAGAACATTCTAAAGAGAATCAGTCCAGCTACATTTGGACTCTCGGAAAAAAAGAACAGTATAGAAACATGGCAGTGGTAGTGTGATGATGTGGGTCTGCCTAGCAGCTTCACGTCCAACATGCTTTTATATTGTTGATGAAACCATCGACAGAAATATCCCAAAGGAAAATAATCAATCATCAGCACTTGGGTTCTGTCTCTGAACTGCACTGCAAACAATTCAAAGATTCAAGATGTTTTGCCAAGTTTGAAGTTTTTTTTACTTTTTTTTTTGCTCCACACCATACTCTACAACTTGGTAAAGAAGCCAGATTAAATCTCTCAGACAGTGTTTTGCATTGAACTCCACAGACACAGTCAAGTGATGTGGCAATAAAACAGTGATAGCAATTAATATATTGATGATGTATTTTTCTGAATATTGGTCATTTCCACTTATTATACTATTTTTTGTTGCTTTAATCAAAATGAAGTACAATTAGATAAATTAAAAACTCAAAAAACACAAACTTTACTACAAAAATATAAACCCTTTATAAATAACTGGAAAAACAATACTTATTATTAGACTATGTTTAATTTAAAGTAATACTATCTTACTGTTAGGTTTTTTTGTTTGTTTACTTTTCCCCTTGTATCGAGATTTTGATGTCAAATATTACTTACCAAGATTTCTTGATAAGTAATAATTACTTAATAGTAATTTTACTCGCAAGTGATTTTCTTCCAAAGATTTGTGTTCTTTTCTTATTTTTAGGCCACCTCTTTTTCTAGTGACACACAAACACAGCAGCATTTCACCCTCTGAATCAATAAAATGTAATAAAGTGAAGGCTTTGAAAGAACCAAACTGTTGTGATCTTAGACATTCATTCTGAGTTCAAACAATTCTGCTGAGTGGAAAATAGTTCCCTGTAAACATCAGAAAAACCATCAGTTTTGACAAAAACTTCTTAGCTATCCAAGTAATTATCCTTTAGGGAAAAAAGTGTTATATTTGCTGAAATGTCATTTTTACTTCTGATTTGAATACGTTCTGTGTGACAAATACAAACAAAAATGTATCTATTAGATTTTTTGCATCACTGAACTAAACCAGTAAGCTTAATACAGGTTTTCTGTCAAATGAGAGAGCTGATGTTGAGTTTAGAAATATGTTTTACTAGATTTTGAGGTATTTGTGAGGCTGAACAATGACACACCTTCAGTTTATTACCAAAGATAAAGTCATGTCATTGCTAGCTTATTTTCCTTCTTTTGGCCTTTAAAACAAGCGCCACGGCGGAGCCAGAGGCCACATGTACAAAGCGAGGTTAGTGGATTATCCGCCCGCCTTCGGTATTTACTCAGGTTTTCCTGCAGCTTCGAGCTGACAAAGTTTTAAGAGGGGCAGGTAGTCATGGTAACCAACACTGCACAGACCACCTGTTCCGGAAAGGTTAACTTCACAGAATCAGATATAACCTGCACACCTCCTCCTTAAAAAAATAAAAATGAAAATCAAACAAAAACAGTTCCTGCATATTTCTACAGCCGTTGTGTTTTATATTATCTCAGGATAACACAGGTGACATTGAGGGGGATAATTGGAAATCAACAGTATAACCTTCACTGTCCTTCATGAACAAAATAATTCACACTGTTAATTAGCTCTCAGTTATTATGTATGCTAATTTTTAATCGCATTTTTCTCTTTTCTAACAAGGTTCATGCTCACAGAGAACCTTTCTTATGGTGAGTCATAAAAAGGTAAATTGACTCATCCTAAACTAAACACATTTAGGCGCGCCATTTGATTATTCCATCTTTAAATTAACTCCACAACAGTTTCAGCCTTTTCCTTCATTTCTTCAGTTTCACACTTTACATTTTTACCTGCAGTCATCTAAAGCTGCTCCTGATCATCCAAGCAGAGGAAACTAAAGCAGTGAATCTTCATGTTTCTGGTGAAAGTTCTGTAAACTTTCCTCTGATCTGCAGTGTTAAAATCTGAAATGAAATTCTGTTTTTGTTTCATGAACAGCATCTCATCTTCATCACCACAGTCACAGCCTGTCTGCAGCATTCGCTGAGCAACCAAGTGAGCCCGTTGTCCTGGTTTTGCTCTAATATTTCATTGTTTGTCTTCGGACACAATGACAAACTGTATTTACATGCACAGCTACACGGATTTGGCTTCAGAAGCTTCTTCACAAACATACTGCAGAGCAGGAAATCCAAAAACAAACAAGAACACAACAGAACAGAACATTTCATCTAAGGAATTTAATAAGTGTGCGACAGGAATGAACAAAACTGCAAAAGCAAGTAAAAAGTGTATTGATCCATGAGGGTTTTTCTTGAATTTTCTAAAGAGAAAAAAGGTGTCAATGAAGCTAAGGAGATCACCATAAACCATCTTTGTCATTTCAAAATAATAGGAATACGAAGTAGAAAAAGGTTTGTTTTTTTTAATTATGATTCTGCATGAGTTCATTTAGTGGTTGGAAGATATTCAGAGTTAGAAATGTCCTCTTCAGAACACTGCATTTGCATTGCTGGTGGGACGATTTCATCATAGAAACAATAAATAATAAGATAAATACATTTAATGAATTTCACCTAAAATATGTCTTTAGATTTTCAGCTTTTTATGTTTTTTTTGTTCTTTGCTAAAAGACAAATAAAAAAAAGTAGGAGGTGGATGCTTCTCTTCAACACCATTGTATCTTCAGTTCGGATTAACACAAAATGTTTCCAAATAATCTGTCAGTCCCCAACTCCATTTAACCCCATAAAACCCACAATATCAAAGATTGGATACACAATTCAAATGTTTTTTATTAAGATGCTGTTAAAACCCTGTTGTGCCCTGGAGGCGTTCCTTCTCCCTCGTCAAGCAACCACACCTGTTCCTGATCATCACCACCTGTTCATCACCATGGTTTTTTTAAGCAGCGTCAAACTTCCAGCCACTGTCAGATCGTTATGCCGCTTGTGTGTCAGCCTGCCTTCCCACTCCGTCATCTCGCCTGTCTGCCTACCTACCTGCCTGCCTGCCCGCTCCGTCAGCTCTGCTTGCCTGCCTGCCTGCCTTCCTGCCCGCTCTGTCATCCTGCTCCACTATTCACCTATTCAATAAAACATAACCTTCTCATCCTTGAAACGTGTCTGCTCTTGGGTTCCACCCACCTCCTTGTTCATAACAAACCCTTTGTTGAAATCCAAAATCAAAAATCATTTTTGTAGCATCAGTTATGATCCATTGGGTGATATGTACGTTTATGTTGTATGTTTATTTACCCAAAACTTTTCCCGTTAAAAGTGTTTTTGGAAGCAGCCCTTTTAAAATGAGCCCTTCTACTGCCCCTAGTGGATTTATTATGAACTACAAAGCAGAAAACATGGACCAAATGATAGTTATGGTTAAATAGGGTTAAGTATATTTAGCATTTTGGCACTATTGGAATAATCTAAACCAACCTAGACAGTGAGAATTTGAAATGTTTTGGACCAAATTGGATCTTAATTGTTGTAAATCATGTTTTGTTCTTGCTCTTTTTGATATGATGACCTCTGTTAGGAGTTGGCCGTTTATCAAAAAATAAAAAAAAAACAGTCAACTGAATTGAATGATACAGGATTTGGGGACAGGGGGCGTTGCTTCTTTCTAACAGGGGGTGTGATTAAAAGGGAAGCTGCTGAAGTGAGTCTGAAGGCATTCCTCAGTGCTGAGGACCTAAAGAGAATAAAAGACCTTTTTCAAAACGTGCCAAAAACAATGCCGTTTCTATCTGTGAGTGATGTGTCGTGTTTCCATCAAAGTACAAACCAACTTTTCTAATCTTCCCCGATTCCTCCTGACACTTGACAAGTCATCTACCCCACTCCCCCATCTTGTGTCTTTCATGTTTTCCTTGAAATTTCTTTCCCTGAACTTTTCATATGCTGAGTGGGAAAGTCAAAGGGATGATTTTTCTGTAGAGCTGAAAGTCCCCTCTCTGACCCCCGCTCCGCCCGCCTTCGCCGACAGGCGTTTTTCAAAGCCAAAAGTGGGAATCCTCTCCGTTCTCCTTGCATTCAATTTCAATGTTCCCTCACTTCACATCTAGCACACCATTCAAGGGGAGGATAAAGGCATGCATGCAGCAAGATGAATGCTTTAATTTAGATTCAAATTGCATAAAGTGGGCTAATCGGAATTGCTGACAAAAGCCGTATGACGAAGAAGCAATAACCTGCAGGCAGCTTCCTCATTGCAGGAGATGGGAGTGAAACGCTGGTTCACAGGTCTAATTGCCCCACTCCGTAAAGGGAGTAAAAGACTGACATTGGAGGAATCCTGTGGGATTTAACGATGGTTATTTTGCATAAGTCAAACCTTATAACTTTTTTTTTTTTTTCCACTTTGAAAAGTCAGTTTTTGTTGGGCGAAGCCAGACTCTTCCAGCGTGAAGATCGCTTTGTCAGTTAACAATGATATGTTTGATGAATGGCTTCTCGTTCGCACGATTGTTCCTGTTTTTGCTCCATTTTTCATTTCTTGCAGTTTTTCTGGCATGCTGCATCTGCGTTTTTTTTTTTTTTTTTTTTTTTGTATTTTTTGTTTATAGGATGAGGGCATCACTCTCTCACACATAGATGTCAAAATCTGATGGTGCAATCTATCCTGAAACACAACAAAGGTTAGTCTGCATTTGAAAACACAGATTTAACTTAAGATGAAAAAAAGTCTGTTTTATCCAATGAAAACAGATTTTCCTCCGTTTAGACCCAATAAGACCACAGTTATGTGTGAAAGGCAATTGCATCTCTTCAATCACAATCTAGACAAAATAAATGTTTTGGTTTTGCTTAGTTATAGTTTAGTAATTACCTTAAGATCGATCCTCTTTTGTAGCCTCTTTTGATGCACATCAAATTTGTTGCTTGAAGCACATCTGAAAGTGTTTTAATAAACTTATCTTAATTTTGATGTCCTTTTTGTCCGCTTGTTTCCTCACAACTTTAATCCCGAACAGGAACAGGCTGTCAGCTGACTGAACTGAGTGTTCAGGGGAGAAATCGGTTTGAATTTTATTTGACATGTTTTGTTCATCTTTTTATGTGTGGTGCTCAAACTGAGTCATTCCAGTAGTCAGACTGTAACCGCCTCACATTGAGTAATTAGCAGAAATCCTGGTTTGATTTAATTGGTTGTTCATTTAGTTTAAAGTTTAAAAACATGTTAAATAAATAAACTGTTAATCTAATGACCTCTGGCATTGTACTGACAGTACAATTGATAAAGTGTGACAAAATGTGACAAAAACGAAATAAATCTGTAAGAGAAAACACATAAACACTTCCTATGACCCTGTAAAATGTGATGATTTTTCATTAGTTTCTCATTTCATGACTGTTTTTGTTTGCTTTTTTTACTTGCTTTTTTTAAACTTATAATCTATACTTCTGAAAAATGAATGATAAATAAATAAGAGTTGAAAAACAGAATCTGACATTTATCCACCCACTCTCCCCACTTTCCCAAAAACTCTCAGAGAACCAATTACAGAAACACCTCCAAGTAAAAGTTTCATCTGATCGAGGACAGAGGTCATGTTCCAGCTCCCTAATGCTTTGCAGGATCTGAAAGAATTCAAGTTATGAATTTTGAAAAATTAAGCTGCCAAGCAGCTGCCAGTTATCCTGTAAAAGTTAGAATTTATTTGAAATTTTTATAATTAACACCTGTCCGTCTAGTCAGTTGAACTACTCGCAGGAATCTCTTTTTTTCCAGAAATATCTACAGAGACTTGCAGAGCCCCCTGTTGCTTTTTTATGCAAATGTAGCTGTGAAACAATATACCTGGCAGCCACTGTGATGTGCTTCTGTAATAAAGTTTGTGGGGAGGGAATAAAAATGAAATAAAAAAAGAAAAACTGGCTAGAATAATGATTACAACCGAGAATTACTGGGAGCCCTTTGAGCACTTTCATCCGAAGCAGGAGCTCCTGCTTTCAGGATCCCTTCTGTGCTGAATGAGAGCTGGCAGGAAGGTTTTTATTTGTCAGGTCCTGAGGCAGCTTTATTAAGCAAATGTCAAAGCCAACTTTAGGGGAATTCGAAGTGAATCATGCAAACTCTCAATTTGCACCACATTTTTTTCAAATTCTCTACTTAAAAGTGGAGAATATTTACATATTAATTCATTTTTAATGGTCTTAAATCAAAGAAACAAGCTGATCCACTTTTTTGAGGAAGAAGACTTTCAGAAGTTGTAACTGTGTGCTTCAGAATCACAAAAACTGCTAGAAAAATGTTTAAATAAAGTTATAAAATGAACAAATGGGGGTAAATATCATCTTCAGGCTTTGCAAAACTTGGAAGAGAAAACAAAGGTGTTTAGAAATAAGTTTAGGGAAAAAAAGACTTGATCTGCCATTCTTGCCTTCAGCACCCACGCACAGTTATTTAAGGAAATGAGAGAGAAATTATCATCATTTCAGTAGCTTTCATGTTTTTTTGTTTTTTCAGAGTTTGTCCCTCTAAATAAATTTGTTTCTGAAATCTTGTAAACCTAAGAAAATAAACTTTCTGCTGTGAAATCTGAGTAAACAACTGGAAAACGTTTGCAGCAAATCTCAAACTCATATAACAAGCCCCGCCCCCTGCTGTTCTGTTATTGCAGGCTCCAATATCAACTAAAATCATGTGTTAATTCAAGTGTTCATGGACTCAGAGGGTTGGCTGTATCTATAATTACTTCCGATATCATAACCACATCTGCTTCTCACCTGTTGAGACAGCTGCATTAAAGCATGCGAACAAAAAAAAAAAAAAAAAGAGCTTCCCTGCTTTCTCTGAGTTCTTTCCTCCTTTCTAACTGTCAACATCTCCCACTGGAACGTGGTTGAATGTCAGCGCGCTGTCAGAGGTTAGTGGCGGGACAGGAATCTTAGCTGAGAATTCAAAATGCGAGTGGAGTGTGCACGCAGAGATGAGGACACCCATGACAAAAATGGAGGAGAAACTAAAGACTGAAATGGAGATGCCTCAAAAGTATGTGGTCTCCACGTTTACACACTCTCCCATGAGCTTAAAGCCCCTTACACCCCAAACCTAGTGTAACAAAAATGGTGAGCAATATTGGAGCCATCCAGCCGTACAGCTTTAAACGGACAAGGAAAACAAAGGCGTACATGGATCTATTTGTCTGCAAGTGGATGCATTAGAATAGAGCGGAGCAGGGAGCTTGGAGCCCATTGTACTGTATTTTCTACATAATAAATGCAATATTTTTCAAAGAGCATTTGTTTCTCTGCTCCTAATTCACAATGATTTGAATATAGAAATACTTAGAAATACAATTAAAAACACCCAAAACAACCTTTTCATTGAAGCGAGTCTTTAAGAACCACCACTCTGCCTGTTTTCCCCAAATCCAAAACTCCCTCAAGTTCAGCTCAGCGGGTGTTTCCAGTTCTGGATTGATTAAACACACTTCATTCAAGTAATCAGACATTCATCTAAAGCAGATTAATGGAGGGTACAGGGGGTTCAATCTACAAAATGCAGTTTTATTGAACCCCAGCTGGAAAACTAACCACAGAAGCACAGCATTTACCAAGATTACTTTAGTCAGCAGACTCTTTAAAATAGTGTAAAGTTAAATATAAATATTTGGGCTGTCAACGTTACCACGTTAACTTAAGTGATTAATTTTAAAAAATTAATGTGACCGTCTTCTGCTTTGCGTCAGACGGTTCAGGCTTCCACAGCTTGCGTCAATTTCTGAAAAGAAACACTTCATCGACCGCTATCCCGCTTCTGCCATGGTCACTAACAATAAAAATAAATATTCAATTTTTAGTACTTTATTCTTTTTTTCAGTTTAGAGTGCTTTCTCACAAAAAGCAGACTATTTGATTGGTTGTGCAGCCCATTGTCATGGTAACAAAGCATCACTGCAGCAGCAAATTGAAGCGGTATATGTGCTGATCAGCACGATAGGTTCAATAATACATCGATTCAGTTAGAAAGTCCGCCTGTTATTGCTTGTTTTTGTCCAGAAGATGAAGCAAAAAGTTTGCTTTAAAGAAGCTTACGCAGTGGTATTGAAAATTTAGGCTATGTAACCGGAACTTCTTTTTGTGCGTGGGAATACACAGCAGCCAATCAGATTTGAGTATTCACCCAGACCATTTAAAGAGCAGAAACACAATGTTTGTTTCTTATGACTGTATATCAGCATCTTTGTTTTCTTGGAGTAAAACTGCAGACATTAAAGTCCAGACAGTTCTCTAGAGTTCTGCTGATCTTACTGTTGATATGTTTTGTGCACACAAATTACATTTCTGGGATATCTGAGTCAAAACTTGACAAATTAAAACATTTCAAACAATAAAAATGAAGGAAAAATGTTCTCTCTGGCCCTTTTTGTCATTTTTTATTGTCATTTAAAATTTACCTTGTAAAACACTGTTATTAATCATAATTAACTTAAAAAGTATAGGGTGATTTGGGAGGGGGGGGCGATTATTGAAATGTAACTGTTTTGGCAATGCCATGAAAATCTGTTCCTCATAAATTGTCTCCCTATAAGATGTTCCAGATTTGAGATATATTAACTTTTTAAACTTCTTTCCAGGAATTAGTGCAAAAAAATATAACCAAATTCTAAATTAGTAAACTGAATAGAAAAAAACATAACTAAAATTAATACCACATTTTTAAGTCAGCAATCAACATATTCATCGGTTTTATATAAAAAATATTGCGTATTTTAATCCACCAATAGCTGTTTTTAAAGCTAAACTGCCAATCACAACTCAGTATTTTAATGACATTAAATTGGTGTTTTATTGTTGTAAACATCTGAGATCAAGCCAAATGTTGGAGATTATACTATAGCAGGAAATCAGATGGGTCTCAGGTATATTCAGGAAGCAGAGTTCTGAAACCATCCCAGTACATTGTGAGGTTTTGCTGAAAACCAAAGAAGATTGGGCCACAGTCAAACAACAGCTCAATGTCTGCGTCCACAGAGATGCTCACGCCTTCTTCTCCAAACCCACGCTCTCCAGCTCAGGGAGGGACACACCAAAGCCTTTCCAGTTCTCCTTTCAGGAGAACATCTCTGAAGCAGCACATCCAGGAAGACGTCCAGGATGTGTTTCGAACGTACACCCTAATCACTTCAGCTTTTTCTGAGATTTTGGACTCAGAGGGTCTTTCAGAAAGCCATCAGAGCACATTTTTTCTGGAAAATAGATTCTGCTGCCAGTCTGTTAAAAGTGGTATAAGAAGACATCTTGGTAAAGCTGATTTTTTTTTTATTCTCCATGGAAGTGTGAAAGGAGAACAACAGCTGAACAACAGCTGTCATTTGAACTGGTGCCATTAGAAAGCATCCTGCTTCAGGTGTCAGAGGTGTTTTTACATGACAGCACATGCTTCATTTAGTTAGCTTTAGACTTTTACCGTGTTTCTGCTCTTCAGGCTTTTTAGAGACATATTTTCAAGCTTTGATTGGAAGATGTGTTCTTGAAACTTCATTTTGGTTTTTACAGCAGAAATTTCTAGTTCGGTTGGTAGGTAGTTTTTTCATTCATTCATTCATTTTCCAATCCGCTTCATCCCTTTCGGGGTCACGGGGTTGCCGGAGCCTAACCCGGCTACTCAAGATGTACTCAGATGATAGTACAGACAAGGACAGCAAAAAAATGATAAATGATTCTTCTTGTGCAAAGCACCAGTCATGAAAACTCTTTTGTATTGAACTTTAGAATGATTTCTATTCCTTCTGTTCTGCTTGCTTTGCTGCCACATTGTTTGGGATGAATAGAAATAAAGAACCATTTGTCTCCAAGGCTTTGAAAAGCACAGAGTTGTACCTGCATTCAACAACATGCATTAGCACACTCTGAAGGTAATCGCCAGTTGATGCTGGGGCACATTTCCTTGCAGACAAATGGCTTACATTTCCTGGGTCTTATGTTCCGGCCTCAAATTCTGAAAGCTTTGTAGCGCCTTTAGGATCTAGAATTTGTGTCACAGTTGAATCCAAAGATGGAAAAGAGGGAAAAAAAGCATTAATGTCAAACAAAGAAAAAATCAAGTCAATTTTTCTGAAATACTAAATGTTTATTAATCTGTGTAAATTTGTTAAAAAATGTATGTCCATAATAGTTCTTAATAGTAAATCAAATAGCGAGGAAAAACGTTGTTTATACATTTAATTTTGTTGTAAAATAAATCATTCTACATTAGATGAATAAAATAGATTAATAGATAGATAATGGTTGATTATAGATGTTGCTGGAAAAACCAGTAGATCCCTGCCAGGTAGTCCTTTCCTTGGTTAATGGATCACATTTGCTTTTCTGAGATATTACAGTGTGATTGTCTGTGAAGAACAAAACAAAAACCAGGAGGTGTGAGAACTGTTTTTCATATTCAAGTAACTTATCAAAACTGAACTAAAATGAATTTATTCTCTGTCAGAAGATGACCTGCATTACTTACATTCTCCTATTTGTGGCTTTATATACAAACTTTTACTTAACAATTCCTGAAAGTTGACACCATGAGAAACCCTTAAACGCTTGCAGTTTTAGAGAATCATAGTGTCAGCACACAAACTTTTAAAGTTGAAGTTTTTTGTTTTTAAGTGAACATGTAATCCTACTTCTTTCCTCACTTGGTCTGAATCTCCACACTGCAAACATGTCCCAGAGTCCAAATGAATCCAGATAGTTTTCTAACATTTTAGTGGAAATGAAAAAAATGACTCGAGCACTAGACTTTCCAGTCCAATCATCAGAGCAGCAGTTCTGCTTCCACAACTTCTGTTTAACCAGTTTTTCTGCAGGTCAAGTAGTGGTTTCAGAGGCAGAGCAGAAAATGACAGGACGACTCTGACTGCGTTCCCAGCGGTCTTTTAATTATGATTTTGACGTTTTTAGCCAAAACCTGTGTCAGTAGTTCATCAGAAACTCACGCCTGAGGTGTAGGCGGGACTGTTGCCCAGAGCATCCCCTTCCCGTTGCTCTGTGTTTACATGTCTCCTGCTAGTTACAGCCCTTCACACCCCGACCTAAAATTAAGAAAAAGAGAAACTCCCAGACATAAAGAGGCCATTACTTTGCTGGATCAAATATGTAACTAACACATTTGGAAGACGAGATAAAAAATCTTTTTCAACCAAGAGATGATTCACAATGACTGTTTTTAAAAACATTATTGCAAGTCTTTGGAGGAGAAAAATTGCTTAAACACAGAGCTGAAGCTCACTCCCTTGGAATGTTGTCAAAATTAGACATTTCATTGATGTGTTTCTACATATTTTCACAGTTTATTGTTTGAATTCTGATATGATCTAAACACAAAGTTCTTTAAAAAATAAATAAATAAATAAAATGATGAGCAATATTGAAGCTCTGCGTACAGTTTTGATCCAGATTCCAGCTCAGATGAGGAAAACAAAGATGTATATGAATCTATTTCTCTGCAAGTAGATGCGTCAGAATAGAGCAGAGCAGGGAGCTAGTGGCCCCGCCCAGCATACGTTCAATGTCACAAATGCAATCTCTTTCAAACTTCATTTGCTCCGGATTTACAATGATTTGAAGAAAGAAATATTCATAAATGCAATTTTAAGTTTAATTTCTTCTGCTTCTGTTCTTTATATTCAGAAAATGCTACAAAAACATGTTAAAAACACAAAAAACACAATTTCTATTGCAGTGGGTCTTTAAATAATTATAAAGTTGTTAATTAGGAAGGCTAATACTAAACATAATTTATCTTCTTCCCACAACAAATTAAACTTGTAATAATGTGATCAAAATTTTTTACTATTAGAACAAAAATGATGTCTGCTCTAAATGCCAGAAGCACTTTGTAAATGTAATTAATCTTTTTTAGTGTTTTGAATTCCAGCTTAGGTTCAACTTTTCCATCGCCCACTCCAGTGCCATTAATCCCCCAAACGAGCCCTCACTTGTTCACAAATCACTGCAGGAAAGCCCATCCGCCTAATAAATCCATTCTTCAACAGCAACTGCGGCATTTGGGTTCACCTCTGCTTCTAAACGCTCATATAAATTCATAATCATGACTCCAATTTCCAGGCCTCTGAGGGGACAGCACTGAGCGCTCGTTACGTACGAAGTAGGAGTGACTGGAGGGGGGAGAGGTGCAGCGTCTGGCGGCTGCTGACGCCCTGCTGTTGACATCCCTTCTAACCTAAATTATCATCAACAGCAAAGAGGCCAAAGCCTCCATTAGCATGGATGAGCTTTTATCCAACAGAGCAAAAGTTGCTGCGTCGGTTTTCACACACAAACAGTTTTGGATGCACAGCTCAGAGCACGCTTAGCCGCACTGTGAACATCACGCTGCAAGGCTAAATATTCAGAGGTCACCGGCTAATGTGGAGACGCATGTCTCCTCGGTCTATCAGGATCCTCTGGGGGAGCAGAACTTTGACAGAAGCGATAAATGCCTCTGATGCGGCGATTCCAACTGGAGTAATTATGGCCTCACTTAATTGAAATCATATGCAAAAATCTGCTGAACAGGCTTAAAACTGGATTTGCGCAATCTTATTAAACAGAAGTAAAAGCTTAAGAATTTATCCCATTCAGTTGTGAAGCTGTTTGACTAAAATAAGAATTTAAAATGTGAGAAAATGGGTGAATCTTATCACTATTGAAATCACTATTAATTGGCTTTTTTTAAGTACAGACTACCAAAAAGATTTGCCCCAAAATTGACCTCAGGTTCACTGTAGTGTGAAACATTTGTGTGGCAGACAGCACAGATTTTGTTTTCCAGTAGAGCCTTTGTCACATGAATCATACAGGGGTTGACATGTGAAGGTTCTGCACATTTTTGGGTTGTCTGGCCCGTGAAGGGTCGCACAGAGGAGCAGTTACATTTTAGGGGGAGTCTTGCAGGTGTGCCTTGCCATTCCTTTGAGGGTTATTTGGCCACCTTAAGGGACGTCATGAAAATAAAACCCACCATTGTTGTGTGTGGTAAGTGTATCATGAAGTTTTCCCAAGTCTTATGGAAATTGCATGCACTTGTGATGTACGGGTCTCCTTATACAACACTCTTGTGGCCATCCCATTATAACTTCAAAACTTCCTTTGGATATCCCCAACACCTGTATTGTGGTTTCGTTAGTGGATTCCAAAATGTTTTTATTTTTTTTATTTTTGGTGCTGGATCAGCAGTTTTTTTGCGACGTTTTTTTTTGTTTACCACGCCCACGCTTTTAACATTGTAATATCATATGTTATATTGTTTTGTTCATCTTGAGCTACCGAACTCGTGGATATCCTTTTTACGACATTCTGATAAAACGTGCGAGCTAGCTAAGATCGTAGCAGCTGGCCATGTGCACGCCTATCAAAATCTATAACTTCTAATACCAACATTTTTTCCACCCTCCCTTGCCAGTAATGCTCCAGAAGTTACAAGACGATCTATGATATTTTTTAATTTGTTTTATTTTTTTCCATAAGCGATTTTAAGCCCCTTTTCCTTTTTTTACTGTTTCGCTCGCTGTGATGTCATGATCTTGGGGTGGGCGTCGTTCACGATACCAAAAATGCATTTTCAATTTTTACTAGGTGTGTGCAAATTGTGTTGACTTTTCGCGCATGTGGCGGAGGTCAAGTTCTGACTCAAAGGTGCAGAAATGTTTACAACTGTGAAAACAATAAGGTCGTGACAGTCAGGGACTGCTGCTGCGGGCCATAATAAATATATGTCAACCTTGAATTTTGGTGAAGTGAGGAGGTTTAGGTGGGCATTTCTGTGATAAGGAGACGTTACAGCGGTAATTAATACTCAGAACTGTCACTGTCCAAATATGTGTCAATCCTTGCAGTTTTTTGCAGAAATATTCCTGTTCTATAAAAAAAATTTGAATACATAATTATTTTGATTCACTTTGTGCTTCAACAAACATGAAAATCAAATCAGGCAACAGAGGGGAAGGTACCCACTGTCCTGCCTGTATAACCACTGATGCAAAACTAAAGATTTTCAGGCTGGAAGCAAAACAGTTTGGTGGGAGACTGTAAGCAAAGCAATTTAAATTTCTTAAACTGAACATAATTATTTTTTTTATTTCATAGTTAGAACAAGAAAGAAAACTAATAAAGACACTTGCAAAACATAGAATTTGTGGACTAAAGCTCGAGAAAATGCACTTTAGTGCATCTTGGACACATTAAAGGCTACATAAAATGTAAGTTGTTCCAAACAGTTTGAAGAGTATAACTATTTTGTGCAGGTTTCTAAAAAGGAAAATGTTCTGAAAAGTCACAGATATGAATAAATAGCTGGTAAGATGCAGCAAAAAGCCAGGAGGTAAAGAAATAGCAATGCGATAAACAAAACACTCAGATTGTTTACTAAAAGATCGTCAACAACAAAAAACTGATCTGAAAGTTCCTTGCTAACTTTTAATAGCGCGTTGAACCTCCAGTGTCGGATCTGGAGCTGCTCTGTGGTGTTACCTGTGAGGAATGTGTTTCTAAGTTTCTCAGATGGCCGTCTAATCCCATATTGGAAAGCTAAGTTCCAGTCAGTGCCATAAACTCTCGTTTTAAACCGGTGCACATGGTGAATTACAGGTAAGCTGGACTTTGCTGTGATCGGATGAGTCTAGTTCCAGACCGCCTGAACCGCCTGTTTGTTCAGCAGTTTCAGGAAGAAACACTCGATCAATCACAGCTTCACAGATCATCTTCAAAGAAGTTTGAAGCCATGAACGGATGCAAAAGTTTGATAAAAATTACTATGACCTCAAGGAAAATTAAAAAAACATTTTTCCTGCTACATTATTAAATATTTATCACCACAATTACTGGCAATCAAAATGAAACTCATAAGAAAGACGTTTTCGGTTTTATTAAGTTCATTAGGGGTGTCGAATGGCAATAAACCAAAAGGGGGAAAGTTTTCATATTTTAAAAAAGCGCAAAGAACGTCTGCAGCCGCATTGCTTTGGAGAAGTAGCAAAAAAAAAGTCAAATAACTGTGGTTTTGCCAATAACAACCAATAAAAATAAAGTGTGCAGACGAGGAAAACACGCATTTACACTGTCCTGATCGTTTTCTTCTTCAGTACAACCCAATCTGGTGTTTCAGCAGATGTGATTGTAAAACCTGGAAACAAATCTGATAGCTCTGACCGCACATCAGTTGGAAGACCTTTGTTTTTTTGTTGCGCCACAATGATCTGGGCAAACACCAGGACAGCTGTTAACTGAACCTTCTAATTCCTCAGATAGCAATCTGATCAGCCAGGAGGATTAAGTCTGCCATACCAGACCTGATACCCCACACTGCCAGCACCACAACATGGACGTACAAATCCTGTGTCTATGTTACAACTGATAAGACCGATTTATTGCAAAACAAGCACTTGAAGGCTCCGTTTAATTCTTGGAGCTGTCCAAGTGACGCCCTAAAACAACAAAATGTTTTTTTGCGATTGTGATCTCACCTCAAATGATCTCTAAGCATTAAGCAGAGCCTAAACTGGTTTATTTGTTTAAAAAAATGTTTAGGGTTACCAAAATACATATTTTACAACTTCCATCCACCAATGCATCCATTTTCCAAACCCATTTAATCTGACTGAATGACTGATTCTGTAGAAAAATGTGAGTCCTTTGAGCCTTCAGGCACACACGGTTTTCAAAACATTCATTTTAACCTATTTTCTGCTGCCCATTCAGAAATACGCTGTAGCACATTACTGACCTGAAGTAAGCTAGAAGAAGAGACTGATATAGTTGCATCATCTGCATATATAGGACTGTGGGAGAAGCCTATGCATGCACAAGGAGAACCTGCAAACTCCACTCAGAAAGGAGCTAGATGAGATTTGAACCAGGGCCAACTTCACTTACAGCATCACTCTGCAGCCCAACTTTCTGACTTCATCTAATTATTACAAATAACAACAAAAGCCCTTGGATTATTTTCCAAAAAGATTTGGCCTGAATCTATTACATCCTGCCTGGACTTCATATTATCCCAACGCTCTGCTCTTTTGGAACCTTAACTCGTACAGAAAAGATAAGATGAGGAAGCCATGGGCCTCAACCTCATTGTGGAGTCTCTTATTTACATCAGAAATTCAATGATCAACCCTTTCCTAAGCCAACTACCAGATTCAAGAGCGTTGCTAAAAAAATAAAATAATATGCAGGCTGGTTGATACAATCGCTCTGCTTCTGATAGCAGCACCCTCTGCTGCCCTGGGGTTCAACCCCTCTC